>QRFB01004039.1:14593-46017 GCA_008931105.1 Oenanthe javanica | reverse complement strand
ATTAAAAATTGTATTTATGTGATTTTATAATCCCCTCACAATCTCTATATAACTTCAGTTATCTACCTTCTTTTTTTTAAGCATTGAAAATGGAAGAACCCAACCCTCAAAATTTTCCAACAAGCTATTCTTCACTGGATTCCCCAACATCTGATGAAAATGAACCTTACACTAGTGATGGTTGGACCTTCAAAGAGGTTAAAATTTTCGAGAAAATATGGTGTGCTTTTGATGGCGCTGAATCTCCCGTATTCTTTGAGCAAGTTGCATATGAGATGCCATGGAAGTCCATGGACGCCATAAAGATTCATTACCAAAATCTGATGAGAGATCTAAAAATAATCCGTTCTGGTGATATTAATGCGATCCATGAGCAGGTAGGCGACGTCTCCAAGATTAATTATGGTGATATATCAATTGAGTCACAACCAGAAAAACGAGCAAAAATTGAAAAGGGAAAAGGGGTTTCTAAAGAGTGAGGAAATGAAATCGAACATGTATGGTTATTGCACTTTAAATTTCGAATTAATTATACATTTCAAGAAAATTTCATAGATTAAATAGAATGTTGTTTTTATTCCTATGTAATAGGCGTGGCCTTCTTTTAGTTAGTATTTAAGTGCATTATATTGTATATCTTGTGTGTGAGTGTGTAATGGTATATATTCATGGAGTATTTAATCATTAATTTAATTGTTTTACGATAAAAATTGAATCAAAATTCAAAAAAGAACGCTTCAAACCAACAAAAAAATGTCAATCTCCACAATTAACCGAAGTATTGTCACTAAACAATAGGAAATCAAATCAACATACACATATATCCATGATATGTAAGGTAAGAAATTCAAAAAAATATCCATTCAATGTAAGTCACGAAATTTTGTACTTAAATTTGATACCTATACATGAAACAAAATGGATTTGTGTACATTTCTTGTAGTAGTTCCATTTACATCTACTAAATACATTAATATAATTCTTTTCTAAAGGGGAAAAAATCTTACTAACAGATTAATTAAAAAAAGAACGCCTTTAGTTTTACACTTTACACCTAACTAATTTACACTTCTGTTTGCTGTTACGAAATATTATATAATTCAAAGATGTTATAAATTATTCATTTAATCATTTTAATTTATTCTCTGTCATTCATTCATTTATTCATTTATTGGATAACACTAGGATGATTTCAACTTATTAACGAATTACGAACTCAAACGAAAAAATATATAGAAAATCTTAACAAAATTATTATTTTATATTTAATTAATTAGGAGCAACTGGATTGGTAGAGATAGCCATTTTTTCTCAATATCAAAGATGATTTAATTACAAATCCCCATCCCGACCCCTAAAGTCAAGTGTCGTTTGTTGTGATGATCGGATTGGGATGGGTGGGGCGAGATGAGACAAGGGGATGCTCATCCATAAGTACACCTAACTGATATAGCAACTCCTATATGCTAGCATCATGTCCTTCAACTAGAAGTAGAATGAATTCAAGAGATCGGGATCAGTAGTCTAGGTAGTTTATTAATCAACAAGATCAATCATTAAGTAGAGATGACCATTTTTTCTCAATATCACATGTTAGTTCCTTTATAAAAGATGATTTAACTATAAATCCCTGTCCCGGCCCATAAAACCCACCATAAAACCCAGTACCTTTTGGTGCCATGATTGGATCGAGATGGGAAGGGCAAAACAAGGGGATACCCGTCCATAAGTACACCTACCCGATATAGCAATTGCTATATGATAGAATCACATCCTTAAACTAAAAGTTGAATGAATTCAAGAGATTGGGATCAGTCCTCTAGGTAATTCGTTGATCAATAAGATCAATCATTAAGCATTTCTAATAGACTGGTTCAAGTTTGAATGGCATTCTATTATTCAAATGTGCTATAATTGGAATTGACAAATATAAATGCAGATTTGACAATTAATTGCATAATAAATCAAGAAATATAATATCCCAAAATAAATCAAGAAATATAGTATTCCAGAACTTCAAACATCAGATCAAAAGCTATAAACATATTGGACTTTGACCCATTCATCCTCCAATGATATAAACACAATAATTATGACATAAGTACAGGTTACCGAAGTCGTTTATCCATGCAAAGTGGACTAATGAATTTAAGCATTAGATGTATTCAACTGATGAACAAGCCAGAATAGTGCCGGAAACCATTCAAAGATACACATGGTTCTTCCTCTAGTTAAATTACCTGCAGAAGAAATGTCATTAATCAAAATATTCATCAGAGGTTAAATTTGATTTGATGAGTCTCCAAATGATTATTGCTACAACCTCTCATAAAATCAATTCAAAGATTTTTTCGACCCAATTGCCAAGCTAATTGATCAACAGAAACCATTGCACTAGACGCTGAGGCAATAGAGTCATCATATCTGTAGCATCCCAAAAACAGTTTAAAGAAAATGACTCCAGGTTACAGATCAAGGTTGGATTCTTTTCTTTCGGAATAAGCCCTCTTTATGAAATGAATTAGAAAGAAAACAAATGAAAAATATTAACATAAGTTATATAAGTTATCATATTGTTTTCATTACTTACAATGCCACTAGGAGGAATGCTACTGTCTGCATCACAATGGCACGTTCACCAGCGTGATTTGACGTGTTCATGCATCTTGCAGAGAACCAGTTCTCAAATATTTACATTACAACATCTGTTACATCATCACAAACCACTTCAAACAATTAGGGATGAAAACAGAGTAGACCGTCTACTCGATCATTTATCTAAAAAACATGGTTACTGTCCCACCATTTTTCTTACAATGCCACTAATTTAGAAAGATGGTTATATGAAAATATGATGATCTATGATATTCTGATTGAAGTCTTATGCTGGTCAAATTTTAATTCAAAGTTCCCCCTACCAAGATTACAGAATTTTTGTTCAGTGGAACAACTTACATTGTTTTGACCCAATAAAGAAGCTCTCGGTCTGAACTCTGAAGATTATTTCGTTTGATGAAGTTGATAAATTGACTCAACTCAATTGGATTTGCTTTTATTCCTTCTTGTTCTTCACTGCAAGATTAAACCAAACTTTAACATTTGAGCACTTATGCAAAATATATGTTTTGTGAACGACAAAGTAGAAAAATCATGCACCATTTCCTACATATAAATAATGAGTGAAAAGTATCACATTATCACCCCGTTAATATGCTACATTGATACTAATTTTTACCGTGTAAAAAAAGATGCTATATGCATATAGTATTATGAGTTGAACACTTCATAGTATCCACCAAGAGTATTATGTGCAATAAGTCCTGTGCCGATATTTTTATTAGTGATATTTTTATTAGTGATATTTTTATTAGTGATATTTTTATTTTAAATAAGGGGTGAGTTTTTAATTTATGGTCCACCCAACCTGAGTATTCTTCTTCACTGACCTAATGATACATAAGAATATAATAGCCATATGGGATCATAATGCCTTGTAGTTGGTTACACTTGCACAGTCACAAATATTTGTTATTCTTTGTTGGCCCTGCAGATATAGGTCAAACATTCTTTTTTAGAACTTTTAAGATTTTTTATGTAATGTTTTCAGCCGGAATGAAAGATGGTCGAGGCATGGCATACATATACTCTGATAGGTAATAAAACATTACGTTAACAGTGACATTAAGGAGCAAATATATATAGACAGAGTACATAGTACTAGTACATGGGTACTGCATGTACAAATAAATGTTGCTCCCACCATTCCATGTGAAAACAAAACACATATTAGAATTTGTTCCTCATTCCTTCCTAGAATTTGTTCCTCATTCCTTCCTAGATTGTGAGGGGATTATAAAATCACATAAATACAATTTTTAATGAATTCATAATGACTAACTTCGTTCTAGATTCATCTGTAGATAATATCTACTTTAAATGGATCTCCAAAAAGTTTCAAATATTTAATATTCGTACACCGTATTATCTAAAAGATTGACTACAAATTATAATAAGATATCATATAACCTTTTAAAATAATATCTGGAAATATAGATTGGCACAAAACAGGTAGATATCATTATAAGATAGGAACGCATAGATAAAGTGAGGTAAGGATATAGAGATAGAGTATGTGAAGAAATACATGCCATATTCATTCATGGATAAGCATGATGCATTAAATGTTTCATATTAAACTAAACAGATAGACCTATCTATCGAATTGACTATATAAAAAATAAAAACGTTTATTGTAAACATGTATAAAATATAAAATTATGAAGGATCACAACTAAAAACCATTAAGATTGGGACGAGGAAAAATATTATTGCTAATTATGATAAATTATTTTTTAAAGAATATTTATTAAATATTTTTCATATATAATATTAATATATTTGAGTTATATTTGATGTGGGCTAAAAATAATTGGAGAAACATATTCTAAGGGTCTACTAGTATATTAAATATTTTTAATTGGTCTAAACAAGAGGCCCATTAACGGGACTCACGGGACTCACAGTCAATCCCCTGAGACCGGCCCACGAGATCACTCAAAAAAGCTCAATGCAACAATGATTTCCAATAATAGATGTTCAATTAATCCGAAATCCGATCTGATACGGAAAAAATTCTGAAAAATCCGGCCCCAAATCTGAAAATTCCGGATTTAAGCCCCGATTCGGATAAAGCCTTTGAAATGCCCGAGAAAGTCTGATTTTATAATGAAAATTAAAAAATATATAATATTTTTAATTAATTATAATAATATTAATATATAAATTTAAAAAAGCCCGGCCAGCCCCGGGCCTTGTTTTTTGAGGGAAGCCTAGTCTGGTCCGATTCTAAAAAAATACGGGCTTTTTAAAATCCAGATAAAATCCAGCGTGGTGTATCTCTATTTCCAAGCCACACTAAAGGAAGCATTTTACAAGACAAAAAGGATGGATTTCCTTCCAAGAATCTTATTTCTACTTGGACACTATTACATCCAACACTATAAATATGGTTTTATCTATCATTTGTAGCACTACGCCACAAAGTTGTTTCTTATAACCAATGACTTCTTCATGAACATCTCTATTTGTCATGAACATCTCTATTTGTAGAACTATGCCACAATTCTTCATGAACATCACCCCATGGAGAGCATGCTCTTCGGTACCACTCCCCTGACTTTGTCATTACCAGTCCCATGTTGTTGAGCGGTTCAGTAACTGTAACGAATCTTCGTGGCCGAATATGAGAAGCGATGTATCAAAACCATGGTAGTCTCAGAAACCCACGAATCGATTCCCAAGGTTAGAAATCTCCTCAAGGGTCAAATTCCGCCCCCTCCTCACTCGAACGCCCCTCCCCAAGATCGAAACCATGGTATGGTACTCCTTACCCCAAGGTTAAAGTCAATATAGAGATTATTTGAGAATCTATATCATCGATGAGAGAGAAGATCTATTAACGAAGACAAGATTTTATGAAGGAGACATTTTGATTAGTAACTCATGAGGGGGCCCCAAGGGTTACACAATCCTCTTCCAAGGACGAGTTGTGTTTGATGCCGTCAAGTGTGGAGCATTTCTCCAACTCTAGAGGGTATGACAGAACGATGGTATAGCCTCATCCCCTAAACTTTTGGCTTTTAAGGACCTACTGTCAGGAACTAAAGGTCCCGAGGGTGTGTTTTTGTACATTTTCGGTATTTTCTATGTTTTATGCAAGTAAATACAGTAGATAACAGAGAAATAGAGAGATTAGAACAGATTAGAGACAGAGATACCATGGTTTAGAGACAGATTAGTGCTTCCGTTGCGAGACAGCTAGTTATTCTATGAACTGTGGTGTAGAATCTACTGGCAGTATTGTCATGTTTTAGATATGGACTGTGATGTTGCAGACATTGTGAGTACTTTGCTAGTTTATACCGTGACAAGATGAATAATATGACTGTCATTGTTCTAAAATATACAATAGTTATTTCTAAAGCATATAATATTGTTATTCTTTGACCTAAAGAAGTTTATCTGCTTATGAAAGTGCGTATAGAGGAACTTATTCGGAATTTGAATTGAGGATCAATTTAGATTTAT
Organism: Oenanthe javanica; assembly: GCA_008931105.1. Lineage (NCBI taxonomy): Eukaryota > Viridiplantae > Streptophyta > Magnoliopsida > Apiales > Apiaceae > Oenanthe > Oenanthe javanica. The sequence continues at coordinate 39,930 of QRFB01004039.1, read as the reverse complement.
CAAGGACTTTAAGTGTTACGTTTTGTTTGAGCATAGAACTGGCACTTATTTGTACTATGTTCAGTATACTCTGTAATGCATATTTGATATACTCTGTCCACATGGATTTGCCTCTTCATGTTACTCTTGATGGAATGTTAGTGGATTTGGCCCTATCATATAATATATGCTCGTCCCGTTTGTCTTGCTCTTTATTTGGCTTCGGAACTTATATAACATACCACAAAAGATCAAAACAAGAATGTTTGTCCCATATTAGTGTCAAAAAGGAATATTAAAATGTCCATGAAGCACAAATATATTATTGCATGATGTGTTTCAGTGATTGTCCCTTAGCTACTAACAGAATGTCCTAGGGAATGTGAACTAAAATAGTAAAGAAGCTAACCCTGGTTGGATGATTCCTGCAGGACACAGTTACCCTGTTTCGTCTAAATGGTGCTATGCAATTTGATGAGAAAATGTATCATATTATTTTTTAAGGGAATGGGCATTATTTTCTTTCACTTGAACTCCACAATTATTTCAGTAAGAGCTCAGACGTTAAATCTCCATTCTAATATTAGTGAAAAACATTGGGGAATAGAAGCGATTTCACTTGGGTGGAGTCAGGTTTGCCTACTTAATCAAAACGAACGCACTCCATGCCTGAAGATTTTTTCTCGTGTCACAGCACAAAGATCTTTCTTACACCTCTTTCAATTAGTATTATATTTTCTGGTGAAGCTTCCGTTGAAAAGCACCATCGACATTCTTCAACGACGACAATGTGTAAGCTTATTTTTATTCATCTTAATCTTTCTACAAGTGCTTTTTGAGTGAATTTTACAAGAGAACTGCAGTTGATCAGTTAGCATCGGTTAATATGGTTCAGCATCGGTTAATATTTTGTTAAACGACATTGTTGCTACAGGTATTCTCAGCTAGACTGGAGACATGTGAACCAGATATCTTTGAAATCTTTGGTATCTTGTTATAGTTTTGTCTCGAGAAATTGTTGCGGTCCCTCAACTCTGATTTGTTCAGTTCATTGTTAGAACACATGTACCATAATGTCAGAATTTTTTCCAATATCGATCTGGTAGTTATTTGTTGCACTAGTTCAAAAATATATTTGTGATTTTCTTTCCATGTGAAAATATACTCAGATGATTTTGTGATTTAAAAAAACTAATTCATGAGAATAAAATATTGTAATCAACAATTAAATGGTGGCCCGTTTACAATTTAGATTATTTATTCTAAAAAGTTTGTAATTTACAAATATGTACGCACTCTCGAGTATTTTGAGAAATGTTAACATTTTCTATATTTTAATAAATAATAAAATTTTATTTGAATACAAGCTCATGATAATGATAATAGTTTGAAATTATTTGGCGGGGCCTAGGTCTTGTTTGGTTGTCAAACTTTGTAGTTAATTAACTTACAATTCCTCGAACTTGGATACATGGTAAAAGTTCCGAAGTAAAAACACATGTTTGGTTTATAACTGTGTAACCTCAATTTTTATTATTATATTCTTTTAAATTTTATTTCTAATAATGACAATAATAATAATAATAATAATATATAAATATAAGTGAAAAAGATATTAATCGTAAACTTATATATATTTTATGTAAAAAATATAATTAACTAAATGACATGATCAATTTACTTATAGAAAATGAATTTAATTATTAATTAAGATTCTTCTTAAAATAATGATAACAAAAATAAAATTTTAATTATGATGAGATGACTTTGTATTTATAAAGTAAGGAAAAAAATTTACACTGAAAAAATTAATTTATTATAATATGAATCATAAGATTAACTTAAAAACACAAATCTGTAAGGTTATTGTTAAAAAATATTTTTTTTATAAACTATTATAATAATAAATAGAAAAATAAATATAATTCATTATAAAAATACAAAACTATTATATAATTGAGATGTATCTATTTTAAATATCAAAATCTTAAAAATAATTTTCAAAGATGTTAAAAAAATTAATGATACTGTTTAGAAAATATATGTTAATTATAAAATATTATAAAGATGAATAAAATTATTATAAGTTGTTATAAAAAATAAAATATGAGAATAATATTACAAATGTAACTTGAAGTGACCACGGTCTAGCTATGTAATTAGGTTACAGTATTTTGGTGTAATTTTAAATACCTTGGAAGCATGAGTTATCTTATCTATTTTAAAAACTGTATAACCAAACAATGTAATTTATGCAACTTCACAGGAACTTGGAGTTACTTAGCTGAGTTACAGCCAACCAAACGAGACCCTAGTGTTTAGTGGTGAGGTAAAGTTTAATTTTGAAATAATGAGTTGAAGCTCATATAAAAATCAAAATAATGTACACCGAAGGTACACTCATTTATACATGCGTTTTGATCGAGCGGCGTTGTTAATAATGTACACCGAATGTACACACATTTATACGTGGGTTTTGGTCCAGAACCAACTCCGCCTTTCTTTTTTTGTGGATAATAAAAAATTCTAGGTAGCCTTCAGAATGAAAAATTGTGTGTTTATGATATGGCGAAAAATTATTCACACGACTAGGACCATTTATACACATATAATTGATTTAAATTTAGGCAATAATGCAAGTAGCAAGTAGAGATACGAATAATGTACGTATATACATAGAGCGCTCCTCGGCAAGTTGTAATTTGAATTGTTGTTGTTTGAGGGGCTGGGCTCCTCCTCCAAGTCCTAAATTAAGGGCACAAATCACTCACCACCATCTTCATTCTTTCTCTCTCTCTCCCTACAAATCAAAAACCCATTCTCTCTCTCTCTCATCATCGGTCAGATCTGAAAATATGACCCATTTTTAATAATTAATATTAAATTAAAGAAAATGGGATCGAGCAGTAGTAAATCCCCAGACTCATCATCCTCATCGAGCACTAGTAATAGTAATAGTAATGGTAATGGTAGTAATATAATCCGATCGAAAAGCAACAGCAAGGCCAGACATTATTTTCACTCTTCTTGCCTTGGATCTTATCACCACGACCAGGTCCTTTTTGTCATCTTATTTATATTTTTATTGTTCATTTCTGTATTCATTTGTTCTGATTTGTTACATTATGTAATTTATATTGCTTTACCTGTTTCCTAGTGAAATTCTTGTGTTTTTAGCTACTTTACATTACTTACATTGTTTTAACCCAAACAATCCATATGTGTACCATCAATTTTTAGTATAAAACGATGATAACAATGATATGTGAATGTCGATATGAGTATAATGTAAGTTTAAATTAAAAAATAACAAGTTAATTGGTATCATTGTGTAGGGACAATTTTGGAGATACCATCACAATAATCAATGATGATAAATGTAAATCATTCGGTTGCTATTATTAACTTTTATTATTTTCATATGCATGTGAAAATTTATAGACTGATTAGGAAATTTTATTAATGTAAGTTTTTATTATCCAGATATCGGATAATCCCGCCAATGAAGATGTTGATGACGTGACTTGTGCAAACCCAACTAAATCGGAATCTGACATTGTGATTCCTCAATGTTATGAAGAGGATAAAAGTGGCGAAATGGCCAGTGCATCCTCCAACGTGGAGCTTGATGACTGGGCTCAATCCGATATCTCTGATGCTGTGTCCAGAGGTGGTAGTACATCCTCCCGAGCTTTCTCTTCTCGGTCGTTGAATTTTTCTAGCCGTTTTCTTTCTCGATTTAGTTTCTTTCCTGGGAATGGAAGTTTTAGGCTAAATAGAGCAAGCAGTTTAGGGTCATCGACACCTTATCCCATGCCTCCAACAAGCTTAACTGTACATAATAATGAAGAAGAGCTTCATTTAGGCAGGGGATCTGGTAATGGTTCCATTAACAGAAACGGGACTGGTCAAGGTTGCGACTTGCTTCCAGCATGCTTTATTAATAGATCTTCCCAGCCACTTTATGAAGAATCTGATTCAGGTAACTCGTGTTTAAATTCTTCAGCAACACAAGATGATCAAATATTGCCTACTCAAGATATTGATAATGTAAACTTTGGATTAGGTTTACGTTCCCCAAGAAATCATAATGACACTGAGGGTATTGACACACGACTTAATGATAGGCGTAATGGAGCTAGAGAGCCTGTGGAACGCAATGTTCGGTTTAGCAGAACTCTTAGTGTTGGAAGACTTCGTGACAGAGTTCTTCGTAGATCATACTTCCCTGATTTAAGCTTTTGTCCTTTAGAACAAGAGAGGGAAGTGAGAGATGTTATTCAAGGTGTTGAAGCAGGGATAATGGAACCAGAGAACACCTATGTGCTATCGACCCCTGCTGGCTCTGCACCGTCCAATTTATCTAGCTCGTCAACTGGTATTCAAGATTATGGAGTGGAAAGCTCCCGAGGAAGAGAGGGTAGATACCGTGATCTCCTGGAACATAGATCAAATTTTCTTGAACGAAGGAGAAGAATAAGATCTCAGGTTGGTGTAGTTTCTGAAATCACTAATAGCTTATACTGAATTTAACTGATCCCATAGAGCTTTTTAAAAATTATGTGATCATTGGAAGTTGATGAATCTAATTGCAAAATGTCTATTAAAGGCTATCGATCTTTCTTTAAAAGATGTTAAAAGTTGTGCATTTGAACACGTGTATAATATACTATTATATATTAAGTGTGCACATAATAAATTAAATGATAAGATAGTATGTATTTAGAATTTCTATATTTAGCAAAATTGAAATTTAATATTTAGATGATTGTATGATATTCTTTCTGCATTAGTATACAAATATTTATAAGATTGAGACTAGCCAGAGAAGTTATATTTTAATTTTTTATTTGAAAAACTAAGATTATAACACAACATTTTGAAATTGAATGTAAATATTGTACGTACACCTTTATAGATCATTATGGATGCTTTTCTCTTAATTCTATAATAAATATCCCATTCATTGTTATTAAAATTTACAATTCTACAATAGATTATACAAATAAATTAAAAATTTCTATATAGTACCTTGAGCAAAAAAAAAAAGGTAGACATAAAACTCATTGCAGATTTACAAATCAAGTTCGTGGAGAGTCTTCTTCGTCTCCACTTTTTCCCCACCTTTTCTTTGTGATTGTTTTCTGCAGGTTGATACTCTTATCCCAACTTCAAGAATACTTATGGCCAATCTCATTGTATTTTCACATGTGATCAATCTTTGTCGTCTCCTATACTGTATTTTGTATCGAAGTATCCAATTTCTTCAAAGATACAAATTGCTATGGATTCTATGTCGTGTCCTATGTTGTGTTGACATGGGTATGACAGCCAAAAGTAAAGAGTAGTGTGTTAACCAGAAGTAGAAAAGGCACAAATACACTGAACAAGGTCTAATGCTAGTACGCTATTGCTGGAATAAGGTGGAAAAAAAATGAAAAATAAAATTTACTTGTTAATGATGCATGCAATCTTATCGAAAATCATCTGCCCAGATCTACCAACTTGAGTAAATCACAAGCCTAGCACATGCCCTTAATGAACATGATTTGTCGGTGAAGTTAGGTGCCCTGTGGTGGTGGGTGTGTGCTTTATCTAAGTTGATGGTTTGGGTCTGTGTTCTGGGTTTTGCTGCGTAACAAGAGGCAATTACGGAGATAAGCAGACAAAGTTGTCCGTAAGAATTTTTGTAGTAAGTGGAATATGTAGAACTATGATTAATCAAATACGCAAAATGCCCTTCTCTAGAAATGCACAGGCATGGAATAACTCTGAAGCTTACTTCAGTCACTTCATTGGCTTATTGCCAATATGTGCATACAACCTTGTCTGATAAGTATAGATGACACAAATAAGTTCAAAACTACATCCATGTTTGATCCAAAAAAATGACTCATTGCTATTAAGCTTAGATCAAGTCTTTTATGGTTCTTCCACCAAAGTTGATTAAGCAAGTTGTGGTGTTCTGTTATTATCTTTGTTTGGCATCTTCTTCCCTTTGTGGAAGTAGTAGGTTTTGTACATTGTTTTCTGCCAAATAAAAAACACCTGAAGGAAGTTCGGGGCATACATGGTTACCCAAAATTAAGAAACTTACTAGTCCTTTATAAACCTTAAATACATACCAAGTAACATTGGACCAAAATACCTATATGTTAAAAATATGTTTATAAAAAGATCACAGCTATTTTGGGCGTTGAAATGCTCCCAAGTAAGATTAGTTACTAAATAAGATTTTTTGTTAGTATTTTTATTCCAATTTTCTTTCAGGTGCGCGCTCTTCAGCGATTAGGAAGCCGTTTTGAGAATCTATCCGGACATGAGAGATCCTGTATTTTGTCTGGTCAACATCGGAACGGACATTGTATGTGCCGTCTAAATAACAGAAATGTTAATTCCAGTGATGACACCAATGCCAGGGCTAGCATTTCCCGGATTGTTATGCTAGCTGAAGCTTTGTTTGAGGTGATATAGTCTTTACTGATGTTTCGACTTTCAATCTATTTAATTTCCAAAAAAAACTGCGTGGTTGATTATTTGCACAATATGATCAGGTCTTGGATGAGATTCACCAGCAATCTGTAGTTTTATCACGACCTTCAGTATCATCTCTGGGATCTGTTCCTGCCCCCACTGAAGCGGTGGATTCCCTCCCTTTAAAATTGTACAGTAAATCACATAAGCACATGATCGAGGAGGCTGCACAGTAAGTAATTTGTTTTTTTTCTGATTGATTCTATTCTAGCTTATCCTTTGGAATGCCATATATATTCTTATAGGTTTACTTGCCTAAGTCCTTTTTTTAAGCAGTCATAAACATAAGGAATACTCAAGTGATATATTCTTATGATGTTCTATAAAATTATACATTATGTCCACAGTCTTGTGTATCGGAAAATAGTATAAAAAGTATATATATATATATATAACTGAATGCATATAAAAATTTAGAAGTTTAGATTATTCTGGTCGCAAGAAACGTGTGCTTCGGAGACTACAAAATAAGTTTGTTTTGTGACAAGTATGAAGTGCGGTTGCATCACATTGTGTGGTGCAGAAGTTAAAAACCACACAAAGTCAAAAGATCTTATTGGTTGGGACTTTGTAAGACAGTGAGTGATAGTCCACAAATACATAAAGCCCAGCCCGTTTCAAGAAAGTGGTCCTCAGTCCCTCTCATCCCGGGCCCAGGTCCACGTGTCACCAGCTGTCATGACCAAAGAGGAAAGTTTCAAGACTGGCACGCGCAGGAGTGTGCTAAGCCCGTGCCAGTTGTGTGCCCAGGACAAAAACAGAGGAAACAATCCTGGAGCTACACGTGTCCAGACCATTGTCACTTGGATGGTTAAGATCTCAGGTACAAACCCCTAAACCCTAATTCCCAAGCCTATAAATAGGGGAAGGAAAAGGGGTTTAGGGGTTACACACTGATATACTCTAGCCTCCATTTTGTCATTTCCTTCCCTCAAAAGCATATCAGGACCATTTTCTTGAAACGGGCCGGGCTTTATGTATTTGTGGACTATCAGTGAGATCAAAGTGTGCAGGACTAGAATTCCTTCCAGAATCATGAGAAGCGAGAGTAACAACTTAGAAAAATGTCAAGAATGAGCATATTAGATGTCTTTCCATCTTTTCTGCTTGGCCATGCAGTGTTAATCAACGTTTGGACTTTCATTGATTGTTTGGCTTGAAAAACCCACTTAAAAGTAAATATTGGCAACTCCACAAAGACGACTCCCTTTTGTGTTATGGAAAGTTCCCTTCCATCCGGCCCTTTACCATAATAGGTTCCGTTTGGTGAGCTGGGAATGCCTGGCTAGAACAATAAGCTTACTAAAAGTCAATGCAATTATGTGGAAACTGTTTTAGATCAATCAAACTCTACATATTATATTTTAAGATATTTCGCAACTAGAAGATATCAGATGTAATATATTAATGATCAATGTTTTTTTTAATTGCTTCATCATTACAGGTGTTATATATGCCTTGTTGAATATGAGGAAGGGGATAGTGTGCGGATACTACCCTGCCATCATGAATTTCATAAAACTTGTGTAGACAAATGGCTAAAGGAGATCCACAGGTATACTAGTTTAGAGAAAAGTCTTTACTGTTTTTACTAATTTTACATGACAAGGTTCCTTCAATATGTTCTTGTTGATGAAGCTCATTATAGCTAGATTCTTTAAAGAAGCTAAAATAAATCTTGAAATTTGACTTGTAAAATGAATTCAGGATTTGTCCCCTCTGTCGTGGTGATATATGCAAATCTGGTTCATTGCTTACAGAGAGTTAAAGTAGCCAGCTTCCAATATCTTCCATTTTGTTTTTCCTCAACAAACATGAAAGTTTAGAGCTGACTGCTTCGGCGCACACCACCACAGCATAATAAAGAAGATCTCATGATGCTCAGTCAAGTTAAAGTTGTTTGTAAAGTTCTGGCCTTTTCTGTTGATGAGGTCTTTTGTTACTTTAAGTTCATTGATTCGGCAGTAAACCGGAGCTTGATAGAAATGGTCTGAACTATTACATGTCCTTTCCACAACTATCTCACTTGTACTTTTAGAACACAGAGACAGATGAAAAGTTTATTGGAAAGCATTACTCTGGAATATCTGATATAACTGTGCATTATCTGCAGTTAAAAGATATTAGCTAGTTTTTCACCTTCTAAAACATTTGCTTACTATCTTTTCTTTTCCCTTCTCATGTTGTCCCTTTATGTATTGATTCTTCTTTGCGGGCCTGCAGTGATCTTGGTTATCTTTCATGTCAAAACAGCAATATTTTTTTATTTTTTTTGGATAACTGATTAAATTATAAAAAGGAAACAAGATCAAGCAGGCATATCCCTCGAAACTGAGAAGATAGGCTCAACTCAGGCTAAGCAAATAATTTGCTATAACATTTGAATAACATGGAAGCAAAATAAACAAAAATCAAGCTAATACAATTAAATTACCAGGTTCTGGTCTCTCAGTATGACTAAGCCTGTGAAAAGAATTATAAATATATGCTGGCCAATATTATACGTAAAATAAAAATAAAGAAAAGAGTGTTCCAACTTGTATAATCTCAACTTTTGCTATCCCTTGACATCAATCCTCCCAATCTATGGGGAGTCTTGCAATAGTATCATTCAGTAGGAACCTGTCTGCTAGATCCTCCTCAACACTCAACTTGTCTTTCAGTTTATATCTACAGTTGGGACAACTTCTGCTCTTTTGCAACCAACGATCAACACAGCTGCTATGGAACATATGTGAACACTGAAATCTACTAAACTTCATTCCATTCTCAAGATCTTCCCAACACACCGAGCATGTGATCACTTCTTCTCTGTTCCCTCTATCGTATATCCCTTTTGCTACATCCGACAATTGGAGATGCACTATAAAAAATTCAGCATCAATTATATAACCGAAACTACTATCCTCCTTGAAGTTGCAGGCCAAGTTTTTCGCGTAGTCAAATATATTGTTTACCAAATATTGTCTTGTAGTAGGATTCATGAGAAGCTGCCTTCGCGACAGCAGTTCATTAAATCGAATCCTAAAACTCCACGGGAAGTAATGCTCACAAAACGAGAATGAAAATTGTGGAATCGAATATGTAGGAATGAGTTCGACATCTTGGATTATTTGAAATTCATAATCATCTATCTGGGCTATAGTACGAAGGTGTTCTGAGACAATAACGTTCACAACACAGGTTGGTCTATTAGTGAACGATGCTGTATGTTTTATATTGATATGCATGGGTATGGTGTACCTGAAAACGTTGAAGACTGGAAATAATTTCGTAGATGTAATCTTAGGTATGTATATAAATAAACACCTATAAAATTCTATTTAAAGTATGATTAGGATTCAATATCCGTAAATAGGGGTGTTTTGTAAATTTAAAAGAATATTACAAAAATATCCTTTGATTGTTACATGTGAAATTCCGTTAAAAATTTTAGGGGTGTATTCAATATTTTGATTATGTAGTATTTTTTTTTTTTGTATTTTGAATGTTCATGGGTATTCAATTCAGATTATAAATTATCTAATAAAATCTGCAGGTATTGAATTTGGATTTAAATCAATCGGTCAAAATCTTATGTTATTCAATATTGATTAAAAAAAATACTTTTAAATTTGGCAGTATTCAAATATTGATTGATTTTTTTTATATTTTGATTCTATATGATTTTAATCAGCATTTTACATGTAAAAAAAGACTATACAAATCTTTTCTTTAACACATGGATTCTTAAAATTGTATAATAAATTAACAATATATACTTAACATATTATTTCTTATATATGTTCTTGTCTTTGTAAAAACATATTTAGATTAATTTGTCTTTGTAAAATTGTATAACTAGAAACATATTGCATGGTGTAGGATTTTTTTTTTTTTTTGTCATTATTTGGATTAATTTATCTTGTTTATGTCTGTTTATGTATGTTGGATATTTAGGTTGATATTTGGTTGTGTTAGATACATGCGGGTAATTTTTTTTAAGTCTTGTTTACTTGCATTTTGTTGACAAAATAGTTTAGATGTGTAGTCTAGCCGGTTGCATCCATCCAATCCTTGAGTAGACCAGGTTAGATGTCTAGATTTTTAGTTTTTTAACCTGAAACTTTACATTCCAATGTTACCGACTCAATTTTCTAAACGATACGATCTCATCAGTAGTTAGATATTACAATTTCACTTGGGCCATGTTAAACCTTTTTGCTTAATCAATACAAATTGTGTGTATATATAGTTAATATAATACGATAAAACATAAAGGGAAACAGTTGGTTAGGGGACAGTGAACATGGATGTAGCTATTCTGAGGCAGGCTTATATCTTTAAAAATAAAATTCGTACTCTAATTTATTTATATATTATTTAATATAATATGTTAATATAAATATTTTATGCAATATTATTGTAAAGCTAACGAAATCCTCCTAAACCAGTCATTAAAATCCATAGAAAATCCATGTATACTCAATTAAACTCAGCATGGACATCTGAATCAATTAAAATCTCTGGATTATTTATAATACATTAAAATCCATGTATACTCAATTAAACTCATCATGACATCTTAGGGGGTGTAAGGCTCGAACTTGGGAACTAGCGGCAAGTAGTAGACAATTGACCATTACCGGAAGCTTTATCCATGTTTTTCACGGTAAGAGGTTGTTCATAATGGACAAACCTGGGACCTAGCGCAAGTAGACACTTGACCATTGCGAGTACGACAGCCTTCTAAAACTAGGTAAACATAAAGACCAAAATTCTTTTTGCGAAAACCTATAAATTGGACTGTCTGATTTTCATATCTGTTTGAACGTTCATGCTATAAACTGCACTTGCAAAATGATATGGAAAAACGGCCTAGACGTGGAAAAAACGTATACTGTTTCAAACACATTATTACCCTTAAAAATTAAAATATCTTTTGAGGACTCCATTTATGTACATTACAAAGATATCTGATGTTTCCGAATCAGTAACTTATGCAGACTTTTCAATTACAAAACAAGTCTTTTGTTTCAGAACAAGAGGCAGCCACAAAAAATTAACTTTAAGAGGCTTGGAATGGAGCTGACTTGTGTACTGCACTGCCACGATTTCTTTATTTGACGTGGGATATGCAATATTCAAATTATATAGGATTGTGTTTGAGAACCTTGATTTCATTTCAAATTATGGATTTCAAATGACATGATTTGAGTTGTCATTTCAAATTCTTATATTTGTATTAATATTTGAATTCCTTGGAATTCAAATGAAATCCAAATCCAAATTCTTGTGATTACCCAAACATGTTATTTGATCAAATCTAGAATTTTAAATGAAATCCATGTTCTCAAACAGGCTATAGTTGTATTTAAGCTAAATATGAAAAACACGATACCTTTATTGCGATTCCGGCTCAAAAAGTGCTTCCATATTCCTCACCGATTGATTAGCATCTTAAAAAGCCCATAAAAGTGATATACAATTTTATGCTCAGGGTTGATCAAAGTCCCCATGCTTATGCTCTTCAATCATGCTTTTTCTTCTATAGGATCTACTAGATAGAATTGAAAGATCGGTGACAATAGAAGAGTCGCTAGATATATTTATTACAATGAATAATGACTATCGAAAAATCATATGGCAAAGAGGATTTTACCTCTGGTTTTTCTACCGGTTCCTGCTATCAGACTTTCAGATTCAACCTGCTCTGAACACTATCCTGCCCATCAAAGGTATCTTCTGCACACATGATAAGATATTAACACTGATGTTTACAGACTTTTTTGAGCACTAGGAGTAATAACTAATACTAGTCAAGATGCTATATTAGATCTAATGAAGGCTCAGCTCTGGACAACATCGCTGCAGATTTCTGGGACTAATGTCCATGAAAATATAACTTTGGCCACATCTCTGGGGTCTGGGGATAGGGAATTAGCAATAGTGACATGATTTAACTGACATACCTGACTATCGAACTAAGCATGATACCTAACCAAACGAAAATTTATAGAAAGTCTAAATGCGATATTATACTTATTTTAAAATCTAATCCTCTTTTGATTGAACATGACCTATGTTTCTAGACTTGAATTCCAAGGTACTCACTTTAATTAAGGAGGAGCATCATCAAAATCATGATCATTCATGAAGTTATAGATAATGATATAAAACAGGGCCTGATTCCTTACTATTTTTCTTTATAACAAAATGTGATAAGCTAAAGAAATTTAGGAGGAAACGTATACTCATATTCCATGAAAGTATGCACCCTTGGACTTGGTAGCACTGTCAATCTTGTATGTCTTAGTTTGCTAATTCCATGCAAGGAAGAAAGTTCCCCAGTAACCCCTTGTCAGGGTTTCAAAGGCTATAAATTATGACTTTGTATTCTTCTCACTTGTATTTGTCCTGCATTATTCTGCATACAAACTTCCAAATAACAGCTTGCGGAAGCATAAATTATGAAAACCAGAGAAGCAGTTACAACCTGCCTAAAATCGAAAAGTAGGCACAATATTTGTTATGCAGACAACCAGAAATTCAGATACGTGTAACAGTTTTGACAAAACAGAGATTCTCTGAGCATTGAGTTAAATTTAGTTAATTAATACAGTTATACAGAAGACACTAGCTAAAGTAAATTCTGCTTGGTAAGAATCCTGCTCAGTCATCAGTCACCAGATTAAAGAAAAGCATATTGCCAGAGATGGTAATCAGGGATTTTATATAGTTAATTGTACAATAAAAAAATAAGCAACACAAATAGTTAAACACAGATTATTAAACCTAGATCTTCTTCTCAATTTGGACAGTGCAAATCAACAAATCAGCTTATGATTTGCATTAGATTAATTTTCATACTCATAGTCCTTTACATCATTACATGCTCAAAACTTGATGAGAAAAATAAAAGAATTTTACAACTTTTGCAATGGTTCAACACATCAATATCAAATATCACTATCCGGGGGCTTGTTCATGTACTCGTCATTCCTCCAACAATGTCATCCGATCCCACTAAGTCTGTCAGTCGCTTCTTGATATTGTTTTCATATTTTAGTTCATATCTGCAGTAAGGACAAGTTTTCTTTGTTTCACACCAACGATCAATACAACTGGTATGAAACATATGTGAGCACGGCAACATACAAAACTCCATCCCGGGGGTCAGATCCTCCAAACACACCGGACACATAATCACTTCTTCTCTGCCTCCTCCCTTGTGCAGCCCTTTCTCTACATCCAAAGGAAGATGAACAATGTATAATCTAGCCTCAACCACATAACCAAGCGAAACAACCACTTGGTCGCGTTGATAAGCCAAATTCACAGCATATTTAACCATCTTATCTACCAAATACTCTCTTGTAGCATGCTTCATAAGAGGCTGCATTCTCAGGAGTTGTTCTTCAAACTGATCTTTACATCTCCGCGGAAAGTTATCATGCTCATCAAAAGAGAACGACAAAGTTGGAATCGAAAACGAGGGAAGCTCTTTGAGATCAGGGATTACTTGAATGACGGTGATGTTCACCCTGCATGTTTGCCTGTCAGTGTAGGATGGTTTATTTAATATCTCGATCCGATGAACTAAACTCATGGTGCAACACAGAGACACAGTACTAGGAATGGTAATGTTTGTAATAATGTGATGAGATTAATTGTGTTTATGTTCCTTATATATATAGGTTCTCTGATCCCAGGTAACTCTTTCATAATCCTGGTAGGATTCGACTTTTACACCAAAGTTTTCCTAATCAAATTCGGATCAAACACGACCGAATAAACAACATGCCATCTTCCGTTAATACTACTGTATATTAAATAAAAATATTAAATTATTTAGTTTCAAAAAAATATATTAAATTATTTATGTAAATTGTGGTATTGGAATTGAAAGTAAAACTTAAATAATAATTAATAAATGTATAAATTGTTATGATATAAATGAATCTTTGAAAATTAAAATTGTTATAAAAGTAAAAATTAAATAGTAATTAACATATCTAGAATATAAATTATAAATTAATATTATTTTAAAATTATAAGTAATCCTTAAAAATCAAATAACATATATAGAATATGAAATTAGAAATATAATATGAATTTTGTATGAAAAAAATATATAAGATAAAAGAAAATAAATATTAAGAATTAGAATTTTAATCCGGGTGAAATTAAAACTGAAATAATTATAGCTGAATACTAATTTTAGTTGAAAATAAAAGTAAATAACATTTTATATTATTAAATAAAATAACTGACCAAAACCTCAAGTTACTGTCAGGATTATTCTTCTCATAACTGACATCTTCATCAAATAAATGTCGCCAATGTATTTGTGCATGGTGACCTTGAACAAGAAGTTCAACAAGTTCTAAATATTGAAAACCAGATACTTTTTTTTTTATCTTGCTAAATCAGAGACAGGGACATTGTCTTAACACTAGCTACTGCAGAAGACATTCAAGCAACACTCTAAAAAGCTGAGAAGGCAACACTTGAAAATTGTTAGGGAAATTACACTTACTCAAATACAGCATAATACAACTTCAATTTAGAAAATTTCCATCACTAAGTATGATTTAAGAATACAATCCCTAAAATTACACTCTCAAATACAGCATAATACAACTTCAATTTATTCCTTATTGCACCAGACAAACTCTCCTGCAACATTTAAGAAAAAAATGGAACTGTTGTTATTGTTATCATACAAGTATGATTTAAGAAACAATCCCTAAAATGCATTTTGCTTGATCTTACAAAAAGTCCATAACCTAGAATTACATCCTTCTAAAACAATACTTCATCTCAACTTTGAATATGAACAACGTGCTTCTAGCCAAATTACTTTCTCTAAACAACACAGGTAGGTAAGACCATTGCAATATAGGAAACATAATTTACCAGAAGTAGTTACTCATGTAGGTAAGACCATTGCAATGTAGGAAACATTAGTTTACCAGAAGTATTTACTGAAACTTGAGTTTAGTTTAGTTCTAAATTAGAAACACTTCCAACAACGTGGTTTTCGATGTCTAACATGGGAGATAACTAAGTTTCTATTTACATCTATGTTTCTCTACTTAGAAAGCTCCGCAGTTGTTACTAGATGTACAAGAGGGACCAGACTTAAATCTTTCTATCTGTTTGACTTGAATGCCAGTACTGGAACACTTCATTTTATATATATGTTAACAAAAAGGTAATTGGTAAGAAGAAGATAGAAAAGATAAAGGGTAAAGAGGAAACAACTCAAAACTTTGATATCAAAACCATATGTTGAAGAAAAAATTCTAGGGCCTGTAACCGTAATCTGGAATAATTAAACACAGTAAGAATTTATCAAGAATTGTTCAAATGCTGAAAACAATTCAAATAGGACTTGAAGGTTTAATTCATGTGCAATATACAAAGATTAAAACATCAAAGGAAGTTGGTCAAAAGAATCATCAATGCTGAAATCTTTGGGGTACCATTTTGGTAGATTCTACATTCAGTTTTATGTTGTTCCACCCTAACTTTATGTTCTCAATCACTTATCCAAATAAAGAAACTAATATAAATCAAGCTGAGAAGATCTTTAAATAGCTTCCACAATCAAACCATATACAACAAGTAAAAACCATGGTTAACAAGACGTGCATAGAGACTACAATGATCTTGTTAACTTTCCTAATTTGATACGGTGCACTTGTTAAATTTATCACCATTAATGTTTTCTACATCTTTATACTTCCGGTGAGCTCTGCGATTCTTTGGCTGCAGTCATCACAGAACCTAGAACCATGCAAAATAACAGCACTCTGATATTTAACCTTAACTATTCCTGGCCAGAAATTGTGGAGTGTTTTGAAAGCCGCAATTACTTGTGCGCTTTGCTACGGTGCAAGAATCATGAATAAAAAAGTTCCAATTTTACGCAATTTTTAAAATAGCAATATATAGAACACTTCAAACAAAAAAAATGCACTAAAAAAACTCGCGCAAGATGCAAATTTTTGTAAAAAAACGAAATTTGTCTTGATAGAGGAAAAGCACCCAAAACATGTCAGTCCGAATTCCTCCTTTAAACAGAACCTTAACTAATCTTCCACAAAAGCTCGTCTCTTCCAGCAGTTCTACCTTTCTTAAGAATTGGCTATACTAATCTTAGCTCATACGGATTCCTCAATCAATATCTCCATGTCTCGATTCACAGCTCTAGTCTTTACATTCATGTTTCTCTAGTTATAACTATGCAGTTTTGAACTAAATGCCTTTCAAACATACGAGTTTTTAAACGGTTCTGTTGGCTATTTCTACTATAGTTTACGACTACACCACGTGATATTCTTAACTATTTGAACCAACAAAAAAAATGTATTGATAAGTATAGTATTATTTTTGTGCGCGCGTCTGTGAGATTACTATAATCGAAAGCATCAAAACAGAAACGTACCCTTTCTTTAAAGTAAATTTCAGAGCTAAATTTTTTCATCTAAAGCGATGCATACTAACAAATGATAATGACAAGGAGAACCAAACAGCTGATGACATGATACAGTTATACGAGCTACAAGCTGCGCCGCAAGCCCTTTTTGGAAAATAATATATTTGACTCGGTAGAGATATTAAATCCAGATCCTCTTCACCAATAATTAAGATCAGATGAATTATATAATAGATTGCTTTGTAGTGCAAAAACACAAAATTAAATAGAAAAACAACACTATCTATGCACCTGCAGATCCAAAACAGAAGAACAGGAGAAAATAAAATGAATTGAAAAACAAATTAACGAAACCGATTATAAAAAAAAGATGATAAGCATGGAAAGAGTGGGGGGAGTAGTGGTAAAATTCACAGGAGTGTCGGATTCAATTGATGCAAGGCGGGACCATATAATTCATCTGAAAATTGAAATCAGAGTACGTATAAAATATACAACCAACATGGTCCCGACCTGCACCAAGCGAATTAGAAACTCCCGTAACGAGAATCAACTAGCCTCATACAATATGGCTATGGCCATGTATGTAGATAGAGATCAGAGATGTATCTAATCTAAGCATAGATCTCAGAGAGAGAGAGAGAGAGAGAGAGAGAGATGATACAGGGGTAGGTTGAGAGAGAGGAGGGGAGAGCGGTATTTATAAGTGCAGTGACATACAAGTCGGTTACTCACACGTGCCTGTTTANTACAGGGGTAGGTTGAGAGAGAGGAGGGGAGAGCGGTATTTATAAGTGCAGTGACATACAAGTAGGTTACTCACACGTGCCTGTTTGGCCGGTGAGATAATACTGTGCTTACTACAGCAGCTAAACTAGTTAGTTGGGAACTTGGTACGTAGATTCAATTTTAATTTTGTGGGACCTTTTGTACTAATAATAATTTTAATATTATTTCAGAATATTAATAATAATAAATTTAGAGGGGAGAATATTTAATTAATTATTTCTATATAATAAATTTATTAATTTAACTATTAATTCAATAATATTTAAATACATAATATTAATAATAAAATTTCATTCATATACCCGATTCCTGGTACCAAACTCTTACCATCAACAAAACCAGATGCATCTTACGAATAATTTCATTTTTTTTAATTATTCAACTATTTTGGAATATTTTTTTCAATAATGTGGAACGAACCCCAATTTTACAAGAAAAGCGGGCAAGCGCATCTGATTCTCGGCTGGCGAGGTGCCCCTCTCCTGTTGCTGTTGCGACCTGCTATGTTTTACCTTTCTATTTCTCCGGGATAAATTGATTTAGGTATTATTTGGCGTTTCATATAAGTTGATTTTTAAATTAAAAAATATGTATAATATTTTTTGTTTTAAAAATATATTTATATATTTTAATATTAATTAATAGATTTATAGGGTCATGGAATTATCAATCTACACTATATTTAGTAAATTATTAGGTGGTGTTTGAGACTTGTGGTGTGTTGAAAAAACAGGGGTGTGTGGAGCGAGAAAGTATTACAAAAGGTGGAAAGTCGATGCAGAAATACAAAAATCTGTAGCACCGGCGAATCACCTGTCAGCTATGATATGAATATATTTATATGATAATAGGACCGTGTTTGGAGGTGTAGCGTGGGTGTTCCTGCTTTTTGATTTTAATTAATTAATTAATTAGATTGTACTATTTTTTCTCAAATAATATTTGATTATTCAGATTGTACTGGTTTAATATTTAAAATCTGAATGATATAATTCAATTTTTTTAATTTTATTGAAATATTTATATTTTTATCTGATATTTCATTCAATATTTGGAAAAATAGAAAAAAATATATATATATTTGATAAAAATTATTTTTATTTATAAAAATATTTTTATTTAAATATTAAAAAAATAAAGGGGTTTTTTCAAAAATACCTAAGCATAAAAGTATTTTTGCAAAAATACTAACTTTTTAAAAAAATGCAAAAATACATTTTTTTTAATTTTATTTGCAAAAATACGGTTTGCAACTTTGCAACTGAAATCAATCGAAATCAACCACAAATACAACTTTAAAATTTAGTAAAAATAATTACTTTTTGGTTATATTTGCACGGTTAAAATCAAGATACAACCAAAAGCAACTTCAATTATATTTCAGAAAAATAGAAAAACAAGTTGCATCGGGTTATTTTTGGTTGCAAACCGTATTTTAACAAAAAAATCACAAGATACATATCCATTATGCTCTTTCTAATCAAACCACATGTATTTTAGCCTCAAAGAATCAAAGAAATATTAGAGAAACCCACACAATAAGTATAAACAAATTGAAACAAACAAAGTTCTCAACATTGATAATTGAATATCCAGTATAGGACCACTTTTTAGAATGGATAATTGGATATACAAAAATTAATATGGAACCACTGAAATTACTAACATATAGCCTTTATTTACACAAAGCACGCCGCAGGACAAAGGTTGTTCATAAAGTTTTCCCCAAAGGCCCAAAGATTGATTGAATTTAAACAATGTTGAGTTGAGAGTAGTAGAAGGGAATTAAGGATTCAATTGAAGATAATGAATCGGAGGTTGGATTGGATGGATTGAGGTTGTAAATCGGAGGTGGGGAGATGACCGGCCGGAATTGACTTCGGTGGTGGTCGAAAAATAGTTGAAAAGGAGGTGGATGATGATGGGTTGTGTTGATTGTTGTTATTTTAGGCTTGTACATGAGATACAATTGGTGTGTGTGAGTTTGTGTGTGTGTTTTTGGTGTGATAGGAGCCGCCGCCGTCGATTGTCTCCGCCTCCGCAGTGGTGGTCGGTGATGTAACAAAGGTAGGAGAGGAGGAATAAGGGAAGAAGAAAGAGAGAAGGAGAAAAAGAAAAGAAGAAAAGAGAGGGAGAAAGATGAGTCGAGAGAGGAGGAGGAGAGAGAGATCGGGGATAGAGGAAAAAAAGAGGAGGAAGAAGATGGTAAGGTAACAGTGGGGCGAAATATAGTATATTTGCCAATAAAATAATATATTTGCAATGATTTTGAAAAGATAGTATTTTTGTAAAACAAACTAGTAAACCTAGTATTTTGGATAAATTCTCAAAAATAAATTTGAATCAGCCCCGACCCAATATTTTCCGAGAAAATTCGGCTCAATTGTTTTAAAAGTCCAATCCGATCCGACTTTTGCGCCTGCATCACTGTATTTTAGGACATTTTGCAAGTGTAACAAAAGTTGGAGATAAAAAATACCAAACGTTTCCGTAATGCGTCTACATGGAAGGAGCTTTTTGACATTGCAAAAACACCCCTTGGTAATTTTGACTGCGTTTTCTGAGGTTGACACATCGTATTAATCCAAAGGGTGTTTTTACATTTATACATCTTCCCTCAAAGAAGCCATATATGGGAACCCATCGAATATCTTGTCAGACGAATACATTCCAAATGGCAAAAGCTTTTGTGACTTTTGTCCATTTCGAATAATAATATACTTTAACTGACAGCTTACCTTCGTTAATGATGCTCTTGTGGCATGCTGCAGGCAGCTCACCAATGTTCAAACATTTTTCAAAGAACATATGACTCGTTGAACTTCAAGCCATCGTGTCATTTTTCAAATGTTCACAGTTATTAATTACAGGAGTACAGCAGGACATGTAAAATTTGTAAATGAAGGAAAAAAGTGTTGGTATAAAACTTGAAAAGTCTTCCATTCAAATCTAAGTTGCACTTGTGTAATCTAACTGGAGGTCAATTTAGTTCTAGATAAAAATTAAAATCATCAACCATAATCTTTGTTAGTCATGTCATGTTCATGTCGGATTTTCGAATCGTGTGGTGTTATTTAGTAAACTTATTAGTTGTTATTGGATTTTCGAATCGGGTTGTAAACTTATTAGTTGTTATTGGATTTTCGAATCGGGTTGTTTAGCATCACCTAAATAGTTCTCTTATTAATCATCCTGCTTTATTAATCTTCAGATGTCTTCCGGTCTTTTAACAACCCATCATAAAAATTTAGATACATGTCAAATGGCAGAGCATTCTTGTCCACTTTTGAACAATAATGCAGTTGTCTCTATAATATCCCATATATTTTTATTATATATTTAGTTATATTATTTAATATTAGGAATGATATTAGTGAATTATTATTGATTTATTTGTTACATATATTTATATTTATTTTATTATTAGAATATTTTAGAAGATATTATTAGTCAACAAGAGAAAAAGAAAAAGAAAAAAGAATCAAAAGAAAAGGAAAAGGATTTGGATTTTGAGAAGAGAAGTTACGTTGCATCTACCACGAGAGAGAGAGAAGGAGAAAGAGAAAAAGAAGAGAAAGATGAGAAGGAAAAAAGGGTTTACGAGGGATGCTTATAAATTAGGATTATTATAATTGGGGTATCTGGATTTTCTTGAGAATTATTCATAATCTTTGAATTTCAAGGTGCAGATATACTCTCTGTTTCATTATCATCTTACCGAGTTTGTATGTTCGATCTCTATCAATTTTGAATTCTTGTAAAAATCCGTACTTAATTCATTTATTATCATATTGTTGTGATTTTAGACTCTTCAAACATGTCTTTTAATTATCTAACTAGGGGTGGCGGTTTTGGACCCGACCCGAACACCCGACCCGAAACCAACCCGAAAAATACGAATTTAGGTTGGAGGTTTTCGGGTTCGGGTCAATTTCGGGTTGACCTTAAACTGACTTGAAAAAATCGGGTCATTTTCGAGTTATCCGAAACTCATCTGAAATGACTTGAAATTAGATATATAATATAAATTAAATATATTAAATTTTATTTATATATTATTTAATTAAATTTTATAATAAAAATATTTATTTATATTTATTAATAAATTATAATTATTTTGGGTGAGGTTCGGGTTACTCATGGGTATTTTGAAGCGGGTTCGGGTTGGGTATTCTGACATATTAAAATTTTGGGTCAGGTTCGGGTTGAGTTAAAATTCTGACCCCTGTCAACCCAAACCGAACACGACCCGAAATCCGAAATTGTCACCCCTATATCTAACAACTTTCATTTTTTGTGTTTTCTGAAGTTATACCTACAAACATGTTGAAATTTGCCGTTTGTGTGATTTGATGTGTTAATTCTTATTTATATGTTATAATTTCAAAAATTCATAGTAAATTGAAATTGTATTCGATTTTTGTGAGTAATATCATTCTGTAAAGATATTTTCATATTCTACGTTTCGTCTTTATATTCCGCTTTCAAATTCTGTAATTTTAATGTCTTAAACATCAAAATACTTCTTTAATCAGGTGTTGATTCTGTTGTGATAACTCATATTTGTTCATTTTTCGTACCCATTACTTCTTCGATTTTGATGAGTGTTACCATATTGGAAAGGTCTCGCAATTGTCTATGATTTTCTTATTTTGTACTTTTTCATTTGAATTTATCTAGATAGAGTAATTGATCATTTTTCAGACTGATTTATTATAAAATTTGCCTGTGAAGTATATTTATTATATATGATTAATTGGTATCTTTTTGAGTAAGCTATATGTAAGACTTACATAAGTTATTTGTGTTTTTATTTTAATTTGAGAGATATTGTAAGAATCCATCATGAGTGGATTAATCTCATGCTTTGACACCTCTTATGCGGTGTATTTAAATAGTATGAGTGTGTTGCCGGAGTTAAGGGACACGTATAGTCACGACTATTGTGTATGTGTAAGTTGGCCATTGGGTAGCATTGTGCTTCATGTCTTGCAATCCCCTGTATGTTATTGTTATTGGGTAGCATTTACTTTGTGCTATGTAATCCCCCGTAAGATTTGATGACTACATATTTCTAGATAACCGAAAATGTAAGATATCCTGTAAGATTATTTCACATATACGTAAGTAAGTTCACTTTTGATCTATTTGATTTTATTATCAGTAAGTGGTAAGAATATGTGTGAGTAAGTGTTCTTTGATTATAAGTATGTACGTTTGTATTTTTAGTTAAGTATTTATGGTACTATGTCTCATTCATTTTTCTTTATCATCGCTCATCATTTTGATATTCAGTTTGAATTATATATTGTCATCATCTAATCTTTGTTCACCTTGTGCATTGTTTTATATATTCGTATATGAGTCTTTCGTTCACTGTCGGTCTATTTTCTTTGTTTCCCCCGACATGTAATCATAATTAGGTGGGCGAGTTGCTGAATTTTAGAAATTTGTTTAATTCTTAGTTTTATCTGTTAGAGTTAATAAATATGGATTTAGATTTGAATTTGGATAGTGAAGTTGTACTATTAAATTTTGGATTGTAAGATGTTGGATATTGAATAGTTGTAACTTTTTATTTAGTTTTTGGAAATTTTTATTTAAATAAATAAGTTTGGGATTTTAAAGTCTGTCCGGATATTAAACTCCTTGGCTGCTCAATCTATAACCGGACGCCGAAAAGGTGTGCATATATTCATACATGAACACACTTAATTTTATAATCAGGTATTCGCGTGAAATTATAAAAGTCATGGAATTGATATCCGATTTTATATTCAAATTACATCATTCAATAATGATTTAAAAATTGATTTGATTCAAATTAAAAATCACCCAAATCAAAATTTTATTCAAAAATAATCTGAAATAGTATATTTGATAACGACTTAGATACGATTAAAACTGAATACAAAATCATTTGAATCAAATATGACTCAAAATATAAGATCAGATTTGATAGAAATAAGTATTGCATCGAATTAGAAAAGTGATAAATTGAATTTTAATCTAATAGTTATATTTTAATGATTCATAATCTATTGTCTGTATATTAACCTACTTTTTATTCACTAATTAATCTAGTATTAAGCAAAATTCATATTTAATATAATTTTATATCAAAAAATTAAAATGATTATATAATTGAAATTTTAAAAACCTATATTATTTTATCTGTCAATGTAGTGGAAATCCGATCTGAGGGCTAATGGACCGGATATGGATCACTCTAAAAAAAATCCGATCCAAGAAAAATCCGATCCGAAAAGGATCAGATATGGATTTAATAAGATCCGATCCGTTAACAACCCGATCCGATTATTTATATATATATATAAAGAAATAAAGAAATAAAGAAATAAATAAATAAATATATATATATAATATTATATATAATATATATATATGTACATGTAGCTAAGAAAGCCCTCGATTCATGTGGTTTAATCTACTTTTACATAAAGTTGTATGCTAGAAGTTCTGTTATAATTGTGTTACATTCAAATGTGTTCAGAATTTCTATGTATTGTTATGAGATTTATTTGAGAATTTTAACGTTTAAAATTATATTTTAAAGTTTAAAATTTTTCAATTGATGTAAAATTGTCATCATGAAACTATTAGTTATTGATTATACATGTTTACATTTTTAACTTATGTTAAAAAGTTTAGGAAATTGTTAAATTTTTTTAAATATAAATGGATAGAGCTTCGATCCGAAAATCCGAGATCCTAATGGATCGGGTGGGTTCTGAAAAATTCGATCATAATCCAAACCGAATTCGAAAAAAATAAATGAATTAGAATATGGATTAAGTTTGATCCGATCCGAACCTAATCTATTAACAGGCTACCGACGAGGATGTTTGGTCATGATCAAAATGTTATGTAAATTTATATGTACTGTTTACTTTAAAAAAAGTATCGAGGGTGTTACTTATAATTTTCCTCCTATTTTCGTGCAAGTCAAAAAATTAGAGCTTCTTTGCGGTTAAAATGAACACCACCATACTCCATAGAAATAAACAGGTAAAAATACTACTCCTATTAACCGTATGTATGTGTAATGTGTTTGTGTCTCTGGACAAAAATGTGATTAATTACTTCAACTGACAGCTTAACTTGAGCGAATTTTGATAATGATGCGCTTCTGGTAGGGGTGAGCAAAAAACCGAATTGAAACCGAAACCGGTGAAAACCGAACCGAAAAAACCGAAATCAAAACCGAACCGGCGGTTGCGGTTTTTGATTTTTAAAAACCGAGACTTTCGGTTCCGGTTCCGGTTATAGGTCAAAACCGAACCGAAAAAAACCGAACCGAACCGATCATTAAAATAAATAAATTTATTATAATATATATATATATATATAATTTAAGTATTAAATTTCCCTAGAACATAGTTTTTTCAATTATATTTCATATTACAACATCAACTATACTAATATTGAATGTGGGAATATGACAACCCATTTACAACATTTTATTCCTCNTTATAATATATATATATATATATATATATATATATATAATTTAAGTATTAAATTTCCCTAGAATGTAATTTTTTCAATTATATTTCATATTACAATATCAACTATATTAATATTGAATGTG
>QRFB01004039.1:1621-14089 GCA_008931105.1 Oenanthe javanica | reverse complement strand
GAATATGACAACCCATTTACAACATTTTATTCCTCTATTTTCCAATTAAAAAGCATATAATCAGGAGTAAACATCATTAGACATGATTATGTGCTTTTTAGATTGCATACTATGATAAAGGACATTCACATTTTGTTAATTCAACTNCACATTTTGTTGATTCAACCTTAAAATTTGATTGTTAAAGTTTCTTACCTTTCTTTTGTAGTGTTATTATGGAGAATGTGATAATATTTGATTGTATAAAATTTGAATGTAAAAATATAATAATTTAAATTATATATTTTTTTCATTTTTATTTATCCGGTTTTTTAACCGAAATCGAACTAATAAAAACTGAACCGGTCTTTTTAAAACCGAAACCGAAACCGAAACCGATGGTTCGGTTGCGGTTTTCAATTTTTAAAATCGAAGATATGCGGTTCCGGTTTCGGTTCCGGTAAAAAACCGAACCGTGTTCACCCCTAGCTTGTGGCATGCTGTCAGGCAGCTCACCGGTGTCCAAATTCAATTAATACACACCACTGAGTTACTATTCAACTTTGAAATCATGATCTCCCTGTCAAATTGTTCAAAGGACATAACAAAAGCGAAAAAAGGTTGCTACAAACCATGAAAATTCTTTCGTTCAAACCTACATTATACTACCTAAAAAGGTAGAAAAACGAAGTCCTCGTAACCACTTGAGTACATCAATTGTTGTGAAATTTAACGGAATAAAAAGTTCCGTTCCACCCTCAAGTTTCAAGGAAATTGTAAGGGAGAAATGGAGTCGAGTCGAGTCTGAGTTTTTAATTAGTTATCGAGATCAAATTTGAATAATAATAATTTATAAACATGAATGTATACAATGGATATCTTAGGTTAGCCTTTAGAAATTTCAAGTGTCAAAATGTTTTGCACATGATAAGTACTCTCTCTGATTCTTTATATAGTTCAGTTGACTTTTTACACGTAACTTTAACTGCTTTGATCATATACTAGAATTGATATTTTTAAGATTTTATTTTTCTGAACAAAAATATAATGTTTAAATTTTAATTCACAAAAAGAAAATTTAAAAAATATTAATTTTAACTATGCGGTCAAAATACATAAAATTACGTGTAAAAAGTCAAATAACCTATAAATAGGACCAGAGAGAGTACTACTTTTGCCTGAGTAAGTGACTTGTAAGATGAAAAAAATATGTACGGTTTATAAGTTTAAACAAATAGTACAATTGTATATTGTATATACTATATACTCTATATACATATTACAGTAATCAATATAATAAAATACTCACTCCGTTTGATTTTATTTGACATTTGACTTTTTGGCAAACACTTTTAGGAACGTTGACTATATAGTTAAATTTATTATTTTTAAAATTTTCCTTCTTTAAATAAAAATATTATACTAAAACTTTTATTCACAATAAAAATTAAAAAATAATAATTTTAATTATGAAGTCAGAACTTTTAAAAGAATATGTCAAAAAACCAAACCTGAAATGTGAACGAACTGAACAAAGTGAGGAAGTGATGATAAATGTACAGTTGTAGCCTGCAATTGCTACTTTCGGCCTATCATAATAATTTATTTTCCCTGTGGGAAACAGTAATCATCGTCCTGATATAAACAGCAAGTAAACACTAGGCTGACACCCATTTCTAGCATAACTAAAAAAACCTAAAGTTGCTGTAAATTTGTGATTGTGCTGCCTGTATCTAACTCTTACAGTATTATTGGACCGACCATATTCTAGATTTTTAGTGCCTATACTTTTTGTTACTGCCTCATCAGAATATACAACTGCTTTAATAACAATGTTGACTAACATACCAAGTATTCGCACTTTCGTATCTGTATATATATCCGGGTAACCATCATTGGTGACACTCATCCACGTGCAGTCATTTTCTGGGTACTGTCTTCTTAAATTTTGAACTCTACATTTTTAACCGAGTGTAATGTTGGATGTACCAATTTTTTTTATTATAGTTTTTTTTTGAATTTTTTTATTCTGTAATAATTATCCATTTCTATATTTAATATAAAAATTTTAAATTTACCTTTTTATTTTATTATTTCCAATATAAACTGTACTTCAATGGCATATATTACTAATATAATAAATATAGATAAAATAGTATACAACTAACATTTTTTAATATACGTAATTTTTTAAAATTATTATATTACAATAGAGAAATTATAAATTAAAAAATACATATACTTTTAAATTTATAAATTATTTATAAGATAAACCCAGTGTTGTAAAAAATGAAAATCAGATTTAGTTGGTAAAGACATAGAACATAGATTAATTGGATAAATCAGAATGATTAATTGAATAATAGAAAATTTAATTAGTTTGGCGAGTTACCGAACATGAATTAATCAATAATTAATCGTTATTAATGGATAAATCTCAAATCTTCTCCGNAATCGAGGGAGTTTTCGGATGGATAATAAAATAGCTTATTATCACGACAATGCCGATGATGATCATGACCACAGTGACAATAGCACAGATAATGGCTGCACCCCATATAAATGGGTTGGTGCGGCGTTCTTGACCAATGGCTGATTTTGGCATGAGAGCAAAGAATGATATGATCGAGCTCGAATTCGAATTCTTTATATTTTCGGCAGGAGGAAGGAAACATTTAGGAGCAATTAGCAAAAATATCTTATGAACATTTAGAAGGGGGTAAATGGAAGGAATGATTGATTTTGTGCTCACCTCCAAATTGAGTTCATTGTTAATGTTGAAGGTGAGATTGTGAGTGTTGAATAATAGTGGAAATTTCAGGGTTTTGTAAGGTGATGTTGGTAAGTAATGTTTTGGTATCTTCTTTTCCTGGTGTTAAAGGAATCATACACAATCATGTAACGTTATAGTACCCTTGCTTTCACTCTCCCTAGCTACAAGTATAGCTACTTTAAATTGCAATGAAATATACTAATCTTTAACAACCAATATCTCTAAAGTTTTCCTTTTTAGCTAATAATGTTGTCCTCATACTTAGAGTTGAAGCTATCTTTTGGTAAAGTTATTGATTTCATGTGCGAAATGCAAAAGATTCCGAATAACATGAATACATGATACCTTTATGTATTTGGATGCATTATGTTAATAGTATTGGATTTTATTTTTGAAAATTAATTGGCCATTTAAATAGTTATTAATGATAAAAAGTAAACTAATTTCCTGGGGTTTGAGTCGTTATATTTTTTATTATTCATTAATTTTTATGCTATAATGTTAATTTTTCGATGTTTTTCGTCTTTTAAAAATAAATATTGTTCTTAAATTTTTTGTTTTTTGTGAGAAATCCTTACCTGCATTGTATATGCCAAAAAAAAATGATTGGATATATGCTGGAAATTGCCTATTGAAACATGTCCTTAAGAAGTGGGAGCTATCGAGTGATCCACTTAATTTAATTAAAGTTGGTAAAAAAGACATTAGTGGACACTAAAGTTAAACCTATATAATTTGAAAACAATTCATAGTTTAAGCTTGCATTTGCTTGACAAGAAAAAGAAAGAAAAAGCTTGCATTTGATACATATCTAGATGTCTATGTTGTTCTTTTACTGATCGGTCCTTCAAATTTAGGCTTCTTTCATCAAAGAGAAACGTGTATATGAGATAAATCTTGGTACATCTACTGTGATTGTGGCAAAGAACCAAAACATATGACTACTAAAATAGTATGCATCTGTTTTGCTTAGGGCTAGCTTTTGATGTTCCTTACTTGCAATTTGTTTTCAAAGTTATAAAGCTAGGGGAAGATAGTTTTTGGATGAACCAACGAGATAGTTCAGTGATTACAAGTGATTTGTCTAAAAGTTATTTCAAGTTTGATCGAAAATATATATTAAAAATTTATCGAAAAAATAAAGACCACAAGTAAAAACTAAATGATAAAAGCGAAGATTATAAAGGTTAAAATTTTATGATGTCACAAGTCATAATCCAAAAGTAGGTAATGACAATGACACACACATTCTTAGCATTTTAGCAATACACAGACTGTTTAAATAAAATTATAATTTTTTACATATCTTAAAGAGACGTAAAAGTGCAGTAATATAACGATTCTCGAGAATTTTAATATTAATTGTTTATATTAAAATTACTAAAAGTTTAGTCGAGTTTTGTTCGAACATGAACTGTATTAAAATTATTTTATAAGTAATTCATAAATTATAAAAAAAATATATTTTTGAACTTGTAAATAAATAAATAACAAAATCCCAAATGGGGGCGTAACCTGCAAGTATTGTTAGGATGAAATTACACAATTTAAGTTGGGATAAAATTGAAGCGAACAACCTAGATGGGTTATTACTAGCTGTCGGACTCGGTCCCATTCTAATATTGATCACCAGTCACACTTGATGTATAAGAGTATCTCCAACTGGAGCACATAAAATGATTAGTTAAAATAATATAAAATAAATATTATATAAAAAAATTTAACAATTCACTTCAATGCTATTATCTATAATCAATAGTTATATTAGAAAAATAGTTTTTATTATTATTTTCAAATTTTAATAATTATATTGCAACATTTATATTTTAAAAGTAATTATTAATTATATATACATAAAATAAAATAAAATATTATAAATAAAATTAAAATTAATAAATTTGTTATTCAATACAAGTAAAAATAAAAAATATATTTAATATAAAGATAATTAATGATAATATTTTAATAATTTTATACGTATGTGCATATTTTAGNTATAAAGATAATTAATGATAATATTGTAATAGTTTTATATGTATGTGCATATTTTAAATTTAAAATAAATAATATATTAATAAACATATAATTAAGAAAATAATATATTATATTAGTATCTTTATAAACATGTAACATATTAAAATTATATATATATAATATAAATTATATATTATATTATATATATACATATACATTTTAATATTGTAATATATATTATATATTACATATATAATATAAATTAAAAAAATTCTTTATATATTTCAAATATTTTAAAAATAATTTAAACTATTATTTCGTATATTAAAAAAATAAATAATAAAATTGAAAACTAAACAAAATAGCGAAAGATGACTTGGATGCAACAGAGCATTCAACAAATGTAGCATGCTATTATTATGTCATCTAAAATTATTGCTAACAGGACTAACCTTGGACCTAAATTTTACATGTTAGCTATATATCACATAGACTTTATAATTAACAGGAATCTGCGTTGGAGATGCTCTAATAATTAACATAGTGTGTCCTTTATACCAAGTCCAAGTCCAGTCCATCATTTCATTGGCCCAATTTATGTCAAGTTTTAATCATAATTTATTTATTGGCCCATATAGTCTGATTTCGGCGGATGATGTCAATTCCCTCCGTAGTTTAGTAACCAAATGAGTACGGTTCATTAACGGCCGGTTTTTTAATGTGGGCTGATGAGTATATATTTATAATTATATTATTGTTTAATGAGAATAAAGAATCAAGATTCATTTTAGGTAATTTTTGAATAAAATAGATGTGTTTGATAATTATGTTATTTTGATATACACAATCTTTGTAGATATTATTTTGATTGTGCATACAAAAATAACATAATTATCAAAACACAATTGTTTTATTTACAGGTAAGTTATCTAGGTTCCTTATTATCTTGTTTAATAATATACAATTAATTAATTTGTATATAATTATATATTTTAACAACTCATGCATATATAGGTAATTAAAAAATGATTATATACAAAATCAATTGATTATAGTCATTAAATAGAGTCTTAAAAAATACTTATAAACACAAATTAAAAAAATTGATTCTCTAATATTAATATCAAGGATAATTTTAATTTTCAAATTCCGTCTTGTATCAAAACTAAATATGTTAGTGTAATTAGTTTTTATATATAGTCTAACATCTTATTTTAAATGTGGAGTATGTTTTTAATCTAGATATAAGTTTCAATATAATTATTACTCAGACTATTTTATATAATAGACAATAGTCACTTTTAAAAGTTTCATACATATTAAAATACTTTAGGTGTTATACTTAATAATTTTATCGGTAATAATTATATTTTTTTATATATTTTAATATATATATATATTAAAATGAGTCATGATTGAAAATGATAAATAAGAAATAGTATCATGGATTTTAATAGTGAGTTTTAATTTTGCAAAATCAAATTTATTTTGCACTTTTATATGTACTCTTTTGTTTTATAATATTTGATATTTGAGTTTTTTACACATATTTTAAAGTGATCTCTAATAATTTTTAAAATATTCTTTTATGAATAAAAAGATGTAACTAATATTATAATTTATAAAAAGGTTAAAAGTAATAATTTTAATTATACGGTCAATACACTTTAAAATGTGTGTAAAAAAATAAATTGATAAATATAAAATAATATAGAAATATTTTATTAAAAAAGACAAATTAACAACCCTCATCGGCTAGACCTTTAATTTGCATATGATAATGAGGTTTTCTTTTGTCCTGACCTTTGCATATGATTAAATAATTAAATAAGAAGAAGAAAAAGAAATAACTATATCGAACTTAAATGATGGAAGTATATTAAAATTAAAGCTGGCTGAGCAGATTAGTAGTGGATATTATTAATAAAAAAAATTGAAAACAAATGCACTACTATATATTACATGCACGGGCACTGCCATCAATCCTGGAGCTTTCTACATGGAATGGAAGCCAAAAGAAAAGGAACAAGTTGAAAACTCTAGCCATTCTAGTACTCCCAACTTAATTATAACTTCACATGAATACAGAGAGCGAAGGTTCTTTAAAGAGATCATGTTTCTCCATAAATACATCAAACCACATATATAAAAGCATAGTATGGAAAAACAGAAATTAAATGATGACCTTATGATACGTAACAACGTACCTATGAAATTAAGAATTTCATTTTAAGGAGGATGGCCGATTCCGGGGCTATGCCCCGGTGCAGTTGGCCTAAACGCATCCTCCATTTTTTTGTATCGATTTACCATGAAACCCTGGAAAGCTTTTGGATCTCTGCTAGCCTTGTTTTTATTGTGGTCCATATTTTTGTTGTTGCTGGTAGATATGCCCGGAGCACATATTTTCAGTGGCCTTGATGCTGCAAACACAACAAAGTGTTGCACAACCAAAGAACATACAATAAGAAGAGTGAATAGTCGGAGGGTTGCACCACGAGAAACCATAACAATTTCTGAGAGTTGTGAATGAGAATTGATAAAATGCAGCAAGCAAAGAGTGGTATTTAAGGTTATCAAAAAAGTGACATGCAGGCCATGTTGTTAGCATTTTATATCTGAAACGTACTAATGATGTGTGCTTAAGCAAATAAACAATGAGCTAAGCAAAGGAATCTTTTCCATTTGTGGTATACTTAAGAATTCATGACCTAATACGAATTTGGAAAAAGGTTTGTAGCAACCACTCATTAAAATGCTTAAACATTTAATACGGAAAGCGCATGAACTGGATTAGACATCACAAGCCCACAATTTGCTTTGTTTTTTAATTAGTACTATTTGTTTAGTGCTTTGATTGAATGATTGGACTTAATTACCTGGTACATACATATTGGCTACACACATAATTGGCTACATACATATGGCTTAAAATATCTATTCAATAAGGAAGATGCTTCTTCCACTAAGATATGTTGATGATGATTTGCTACAGGCCATGATTTATAGAAACATGTACATCTATTAATTATCATTAGAGTGGAGCTAAAGAACTACGACTACCTAGACTGTAATTAGGATAACCTGATTCATTTTAATCCGATTTATTTGTATCAGATCAACTTACGGTTATGATATATTTGGAGGACTGTTCGAATTATATCGGGTTTAGTTTGGATTAAAATCGATTAAATTTTGAATCAAGATCACACTAAATTCGGTTCGGATCATTTCGAATCGAAAAAATACAGCATAGATTAATTTTGGATTAGTTTTTAATTATACTAAAACTAAAATAAAATTCGTTCAATAAGTTTGTTAAATTAATAACTTATTCATTATCTTTCTCGTTCGGTTTTTTAATTTGTGAGACTTTAAAAAAACCATTTTATTATTAAATATATTAGTTATAATATAAAATAATATAAGTTTTTAAATTTTGATTGTATAACCATTTTAATTTTTTGATATAAAATTATTTTAAATATTAATTTAGTGAATAAAAAGTGGGTTAATACTATAAATTATGAATCATTAAAATATAACTAAAAATTTAGATTAAAATTCAATTTATCTCTTTTCTAATTCGATATAATTTGTATTTGTATTTAATTAGATATCGTATTTCAAGTCATATTTGGTTCAGATAATTGTGTATTCGGTTCTAATCGGTTCCAAATAATTATCGTGTATAGTATTTCAGATGATTTTCGGTTAAATTTTTGGTTCGGGTAATTTTCGATTCGGATCAAATCGCTTTTCAGATATTTATGGAATGATTTAATTTTGGATATAAAATCGGATTCAATTACTTGAATTTCGGTTGGGTTATTCGGATCAAGACCCATTTTACCCGGTGTACTAGTACGAACCATTATTATTAAATATTAGTTTATATTATGTGTTGTGCACGAGTTTTATTTGTATTTATTTATTTATTTATATTTTAATATTTTATTTTTGAATTTATATAAGTTTTATATTTTTAATATTTTTCATTTTCATTTAATATCATATATAAATATGTTATTATATAATTAATAATTACTTATAATTCTCTCTCTCTGTGTATATATATATATATAATATTTTTTAGTTATTTAGCAAAAAAATAATTAATTTTATTTCTATTATAAATACTTATATTAAATATAAATACGTACTACAATCCTTTCTATTACCATTATTCTTATACAGTTATATCTATCTCATAATAATTATGAGAAATTATTTTAATAATTTTATGGATCCGCACGCTATAATTAATTAATATAAAAAAAATTTACTGTCCATTCTTATTAGTTATTATTATAGAGGACTTGGTTAACAAATAATATACCCTTAATCTTGTAATATTTTATAGCTTCATGAGAAGTGCACTATATAGAATAATATATGTTCCATTACTTTATATATGTGTGTACCTTTCTGAATATAAAATAGCATCACCAGTCACCACATTAGAAAATTTTGCAATCAACGTCAAGACTGTTCCTTTTTAAGAATTTTAGAACCTTAAAAACCCTAATGCAGTATGATACCTTCTTACTCAAATCTGCAGAAAAGATCTTTTTTCGTGTGACCAATCTCTGCCAGGAGTAGTCTAGGACTGTGATTCTCTAATATGTGTGTAGATTACTCACTAGTCACTGCCAGAACATATAGCTAGCAAGAAAATATTCTCCTCGTTCTTTCTCTTTTGGTGAAAATAATATATGTAAAGTGAGGTCTAAAAATGAAAGCATTAAAAAAATTTTACCTGCTAAATTATAATCAAAAGTAATTAACTTCGATCTATAATTTTATGTAACAAGAATCAATTAATACATTAGAGCCACTGGTAGTCTGGTGGGATGTTCTCATGTGATCTCAATTTAATACTATCTTGGTTTATGTCTACAAATTCTTAATTTTGTTATTAATTCATCAGATCTTCGGATTAAATTTCCTTTTCTGGGAACCAAATATTTTTGAAGAGGTATTCTCATATTTTTCATTTTTTGTATGATCCGATCTAGAGCTGTAAACGAACCGAACTCGGACGAACTCGGACGAATTTTTAACGAACACGAACAAATTCTTAACGAACCGAACAATGTTTGGTAAGCTTATCGAACAATTTTTCTTGTCCGAACTCGAGTTCGGTAACGAACCGAACGAACACGAACAGTTCGCGAACATACCGAACCGAACATGAACCGAACACGAACAGTTCGGTAATTATATATATAATATTGTAAAAAAAAAATATAATAATTTGAAAAGAAAAAAAAATTTGTAAATATTATTATTTTTTATCGAACGAACTCGGACGAACTCGGACGAAAATCCTAACGAACCGAACAATGTTCGGTAACCTTACCGAACATATTTTATTGTTCGAACTCGAGTTCGTTAAGTTTATCGGACGAGTTTAACGAACTTGAATACGGACGAACATACCGAGTTTACCGAACATGTCCGGTTCGTTTACAGCTCTAATCCGATCTAATAATAATATAGGAAGAAATTTTATTAAACAAAACTGAGGACATTAATCATGACTTATTAAATATTTTTAATAATTTTTTAAAAAATATTTGTTCACGCACATTCAAATATTTGTTCATGCACATTCAAATATTTTAAAATATTAATGCACATTTGAATTTGTACATGCACATTATTCAAATATTTTAAAATATTAATCTCCTAACTAAAATATCACATTGATCTCCTAACAAAAATATATCTCTATACAAAATACACAAATATTATCCTATTAAAATATAAATATAAATAAATTATATAAAAATATATACATATAATATTAAATAAAGTTTAAATTATTATACAAATAAAAATAAATTCAAATCATATTAAAAATAATAAAAAAACTAAAATTTTTCATCCATGCATGATATAATTAATTATATATATATATTTGCACAAAAAAAGTTAGTATATATATATATATGCACAAAAAACTTAATCAGTATATTGGTTGGATACTTGGATTTTATCTTCATTTTAAAAGGTTTGAAATTTTTTAGGTTTCTCCCAAATATTAAATATGTGTTAGATTCGTGGGCTGCACTTTGAATTAGATTTTTTAATTTATTTATTAATAATTTTAAATTTATTAACAATATTATATATTTTTAAAATTTTATCATAAAAAATCAGTCTCTTTTTTTCTATAAAAAATATTATATAATTTTTATTTACTAATAATATTATATATAATTGTTAATAAATTTTAAAAATACTAATATATATTTAAAAAAGTGTGACCCGCACGCCTAAAACGAGCCTAATATTTAAAGAAAAGCCTGAATTAATTCAAAAAAAATTGAGTTTTTAAAATATAAAAAAATTTGACTCATTCGATCGGTTTCACTTTTTGTGCATGTTTATATTAAACTCATGAAAGGGAAAAGCAAATACAGAAAAGGATAAAAAAATGAAAATATATTAATAACTACACTCATTTTTAATTGATGCATGTCAGATTTTTTGAAACTAGATTTTTAGTGTAATAACCCGCATTTTCGACGTTTGGATTATTAAGAATTTTTGGATAAATTTTTTTCATTTTTATTAAAGAATAATATAATCTGAATTATCGCTTGAAGAGACCTTAAGGGTTGAAGCCGTGTTATTAATATGCGATAAAAATGAGTGTATGTAATTACATCAGAATTCAGAGAATTGCAACTTTTATGTTGGCCCTCATCTGGTTGTGTTGTGTGGAAAGGATGTGAGAATATTTATTTGTTTCAAAATAAATATTCGAAGAGATATTCCTAATCTATGGAATAAATGAACGTATGTATGAATTGTCAGAATTCAGAGATGGGTAACTTGAGAATATTCAGTGGTTCGCATTTTAAGTGAATATACGTAAAATACGTAGTACTTGCACCTTAGGTATTATCCGACGAGGCGCATCCGAACCCTTTGAATAAATAGGGTGGATTTTATAAAAGAGTACGAAATGACTAATGATTAGTGAGTAGTGTTTTGGTGGAGAATAAATTTATTGGAAACTTCCGGAGCGAGGTAGCGATTAATCGCGAATCATTACGAAAACGAAGATCAAAACACTACCTAGACTATTTGAAGAAGCCGAATTTTATTAAAATGGAAGAAGCAAAATACTTGCATTTTTGGTGATTAAAGAAGGCTAGCAAGTATTACTAGCCAAGGTCAAAGGAGCCAAAGTTGATTGGACCATTTAAATATGATTAAAACTAAATACTTGCCAAGCTTTTCAATTACCACATAATTAAAAGCAAGCAAGTATCACTTTCCCCTTTTCAAAAGAAGCCATCGGCCCTTGCTAGAGAAGGAAGAAGAAGACTAAGCCAACTCCACCATTTCTTGAGATACATAGCTTAAAATCAAGGTATAACTCTTGTCTAACACATACTTGAAAACCATGCTTAGTTATCCATGGAAACTCTTGATTTTCATGAAAATCCAAGAACATGAACAGTAACTCGAGTTGTGTTTTAGTGCCTAATCGTACATATTATGCATGCTAGAGCTTGGTTGATAATTGTTTAAGCTTATACAAGTCATGGGTAATTGAACACTAGCTTGTAAGAACATGAAATTGTGTTGGCTGATTTCAATGATTTATTGGCAATGTTTGGAGTATTAATAAATTTTGTTTGGGCTTGGGATGTCTTGAGTACATTCCCAAGTAGTAGTGTAAAATATATGGAAGTCGTTTGGGTTGAATTGGATGAGTTTAAAAT
>QRFB01004038.1:8241-37641 GCA_008931105.1 Oenanthe javanica | reverse complement strand
ATGATTCTAAGGACATTTATTATGCTAACAAATATATCGCAATAATTAAAGTCATAATAAATACGTTTATTGAATAATTAAATGACATAAAGGTATATCAAAAAGAAACATTGTATTGCCTCTAGGGCACCTACACTAACATCATATTCAACAATAGTGAATGAAAACTGTGCACTTGCTGCAACTGTTCTATTCCTAGCTATCATGTACGGAGCCCATAGTGCATCAATTTGTAACGGGGTGTCCACTATAATTGCATTCCAGATGAGTGAATGTTCGTTCATAAAAATGATCCAGGGTCGGAACCTCTTAACTGAACAATTTATCGGGTTAAAATAACCTACAAAATTGGTCTTAATAATTTCATCGATTCCAGCCATTTTTAACAACCTTAAAATTAACTCACCAAATAATTCGAATTAATTAGTCCAAAATAATTCTTAACACCAAATTACTCCTTAACTAGTCCTTAATCTTCAATTAACCCAACAAAATCAGTCTTAAATGTAAGATTGATCAGTTCGCATAAGAAAAAAATCGGGCAGCACTTCGCCTAGTGTTGAACGAATTTTAATAAACCAGCAAGTGAAAACAATTGAATTGCACAAACAAGCAATTGTTATTGAGTTTGTAATGGATCAAAAATGAATAATTTTGCAAATGTCCTACAGGTATTGCATGTATATATAATCGTGTGTATGGGAACTACTATGACTCTTGAAGACTACTATTATTACTTAAAAATTATGCTGGTCGGTATGACTTTTAAAAGATCATACGGAGAGTTTGATTAAATATTGGTGGTATGAATTTTTAATAGAAAGAAAATAAAACAAATATAAAATAGTTTAGCATTATTTTTTAAAATATTTCGGTATGACTTTTATCAAAACAATTCGGTATGACTTTTATTAACTAAAAGTCATGCCGATTTTTGAATAAAAAGTAATGCTGAACTAAATGTCATATATAACAAATGTCATACCGAAGAAAAAAATTAAAAACAAAATAGAATTAAAATTTTGGTATGACTTTTATTTAAACAGTTCGGTATGACGTTTATTTATTAAAAGTCATGGCAATTTTTGAATAAAAAGTCATACTTAAACTAAAATAAAATAAAGTAAAATAAAATAATAACAAATACATATATATATATATTATTAATTATTCCTAAACTCGAAATAAAATATTAAAAATCTTATTTGAATTTTATATTTAATTAATAATAATATTAATAAATATTAACAAGTAATAATAATTTGAAACATCATACAAAATTTTTCATAAATAGGCTTAAAATATTTAAAATATTTAGATATAATATTATTAACAAAAATAAGTACTTATGCTATATTTGAAAAAATTATCTATTAAGAGTATTAATTTCTTCTTAAGATAATTTCTCTAAATATTCACAAGCCCTATGATATTGTTGATTCGAACTTCATAAATTCTTTAAATATTTGGAAATACCTATAGCACTTGTGTTGTTGCAGAATATTGGAATTTGTTTCAACTAAGTCCATAGTCATTTAGCTGATTCTTTATCCACAAGATTTGTGCATAACAACTACATGTCGCAATGTATTCTGCTTCGGCTGTTGAGGTAGATATTGAGTGTTGTTTCTTGGTGTACGAGGAGATCAAACGACGTCTTAGAAACTGACAACTTCCAGAAGTACTTTTCTTGTCCATCCTGGATCCTGCATAATCTGAGTTTGTATAGCCTATTAGTTCAAAACCTGTATCTTTAGGGTACCAAATTTCAAGATTTGGTGTACCCTTCAAATATCTAAAAATTTGTTTAACGGCTATAAGATGAGATTCCCTAGGATCAGACTGAAACCGCGCACATAAGCATGTTTCAAATATTATGTCAGGTCTACTTGCAGTTAAGTATAATAATGAGCCTATCATTCCTTTGCAGCTTGTGATATCAACTTTTTTACCATTTACATCTTTGTCAAGCTTGGTGGTTGTTGGTATTGGCGTTTTTACCAGTGAGGAATCATCTAGACTGCATTTTCTCAAAAGATCTATTACATACTTTGATTGGAAAATAGAAATCCCATCTTCCTTTTACTTCACTTGCAGTCCAAGGAAGAATGACAACTCACCCATCATGCTCATCTCATACCTACTCTACATCAACTAAATAAATCTCTTGCATAAGTTTTCATTAGTAGAACCAAATCTAATATTATCAATATAAACTTGGACAAATATCATATCTTTATCATGTAATTTATAAAAGAGAGTTTTATCTATGATAACCTTTGAAATTGGAGTGTGTTGCGAATGCTAGAAATATTCTGATAGCTTCAAGTCTTGCAACTGGTGCGTAGGTCTCATCATAATCAATTCCCTTTTCCTGGGAGTAACCCTTTGCCACCAGTCTAGCCTTGTTCTTTAGAACAATGTCATCACCGTCT
Source organism: Oenanthe javanica (assembly GCA_008931105.1). Classification (NCBI taxonomy): domain Eukaryota; kingdom Viridiplantae; phylum Streptophyta; class Magnoliopsida; order Apiales; family Apiaceae; genus Oenanthe; species Oenanthe javanica. The sequence continues at coordinate 35,206 of QRFB01004038.1, read as the reverse complement.
AATTTGTTCATGTATACCAATTGGTGCCAATTATGAATCTGTCTTTTGGCCTGGGTACCAGTGTCAACACTTCTTGTCTTTTGAACTAGTTGAGCTCTTCTTGCATGGCAAAAACCCAATCTGGATCAGTTAGTGCATTTTCAATTTTCTTTGGTTCTTCTTGGGATAGAAAAACTGAAAATAGACATTCATTTGAAATTGAACTTCTAGTTCTAACCCCAACATCTGGATCACCTATGATCAATTCAAAAGGATGATATATGCTCCATATCCTTTCCCTTGGCAGGTTTGACCTTGATGATTCGCCGTGGTATTCATTATGATGTTGTGTTATGCCAGTAGATCCACCATATCCCCCTGAGTTGCTGCCAGGATGACTTATTGATCCACCACTGGTATTAGTAGTATCTCTAGTGTTTCCATTATTTCAAATACTATTACATGGATCATAATCATCATTATTGTCATTATCATGTCCTATTACAGCCTCAGGTTCTTCTTTATCTTCGGACTGTGAGTCTCGATGATTATCACATTTTAATGACTCAGAAGGATTTTCAGTTTTGATAATTGGGAGTTTAGTGTCATCAAATGTAACATTGACACTTTCTTTTACTTGTTGTTGATCAATTATGGACACCCTATATGATCTTCTTGAATAACCAACAAAAATAGTTTCGTGTACTTGGGCCTCAAACTTGCCACGATGTTCATCTCCATCTTTCAGCATATAACATTTGTCTCCAAATTCATAGGGAGTCTTCATATGATCTTTGTTTATTAGAGTTCGATTCTGGGTATAACATGTTTTATTTTCTACTTCAGCCCAAAAGTAGATAGTTAACCTTGATCCACTTGACATAGTTCTTACAGCTTCAATCAGTGTTCGATTCTCCCTTTTTACAACTCCATTTTGTTACGGAGTTCATGGTGCTGAGTATTGTCTTATTATCCCATTGTCTGAGCAAAAGCTATTCAGAATTTTGTTCTTAAATTCTATTCCATTATCTGACCTTATTGCCCGGACTACTAGCATTGAATCTAACTCAATTAACTTGACCTGATGAATCACCAATTGTGGAGTTTCATCCTTTCTATTCAAGAATGAAACCCACGTATATTTTATGTAGTCATCCACAATCACTAAGGTATGCCTTTTCTTTGACATTGACATAATATTAACTAGACCAAATAAATCCATGTGTAGCAGTTGAAGTGGTTCAGTAATGTTTGTAGTGTTTGTGCCTTTGTGACTTGCTTTCTTTGATTTTCCTTTCTAACATGCCTCACACAACCTTTCTTGTGAAAATTCTATCGGAGGCAGTCCTCTCATTAAATCTCTCTTGACTAGAGAGTTCATTGTTTTAGAATTTAAATATGAGAGTTTCTTGTGCCATAGCTATCTTTCTTCTGATCAAGCCTTAGAATTTTCTTCATCTTCAGTTCCTGAGTTGAGATTGGCTACGTACAAGTTTCCTTTCCTTACTCCACGTAAGGCTAGTTTGTCATCCTTAGTATGAGTTATTAAATACTTTTCTTTGATAAAGTTTGCTTTGTATCCTTTTTCACAGAACTGACTGACACTGAGAAGATTGTGTTTAAGTCCTTTCACTAAAGAGACATTTTCAATGATAACATTTCCAGCATTTAACTTGCAATATCCTGTAGTCATTCCTTTGTTGTTATCTCTAAAGGTGATGATTGTGCTATCTCTTTTAACTAAATCTGATAGTAGGGCTCTATCTCTGGTCATAATAAATCTTGAAGATCCGCTGTCCAGGATCGATACAACCCGGTTTACCTGTTTAACTCCCTACAATCATTAAATGGCTAAATCTTCTTCGGAGCCTAAATTTGATTGGGCCCGTTATAGTTAAATTATTGACCTTTGTCTTCTTTGACAATAGATCCCTTTTGGAAAATAACATTATTTACCTTGACTGTTCTTACCTTCCTATATAAACAGTCTTAACAACTTTCTGTTTAGACTTAGGAACATTTGTTTCCTTCTTGACAAGTGAAGGAATCACAGTCTTGGATTTCAAAAATTTATTATTGATATGTTGTCTAGGTGTCATGTTATTTTTATTTACAAGCATACCTTTAAAATTTGCAGATATAACATTAAAATCACATAACATACAGTTTACAACACCACATGATTCATGGAATACATCAATAATAGGCATGTTATTCAAAACAGTAGGTATCTTAACAGTTTCTACTTCAACTTAATCAACAATCTTAAAGTCTTCAATAGAATGATATATGTTGTTAATATTCCTACTATTAATAAAGTTATTAGGCCTACTTTGATTATTCTTTAAGTCTTCAGCACCTATACCAGGATTGGGGGAATCAGAAGTACCCACATCTTTTACTAGTACTTGGGTGCCCATTTCTCTTTTTGGATATTAACTCCTTGTATGTCCTTAGCTTGTTCCTCTCTTTTCTTTTCCTCCTCGAAGTCCTCTAAATTCATTTCGTAAGCAATTAATATAGATCTCTCAAGGATTAGTTCTGCAATAGGTGTTATGAAAATAGGCTTAGGTGTGTCCTTTATAACATGTGGAATACCACTTTCTTTAGCACTCTGCTTGAACAGGGTGATGTTACTTGTCTTTCCTACAGATTTATTGTACTCAAAGCCTATTTCAACTTTACGTTTTATCTCCTGTTGGTCAATTAGGTCTTTTACAATATAAGAAGAATTTTTATAGACTAGACCCTTCTTCTACTCTTCCACTTTCGGATTTCTAAGATAAACTTCAACTTTAACATAACAACTGACACTATTTATTTGAAAAGCTAAGTCCTCAGTCAAATTGTCATTTCTGGTTTTCAACAGTTTTAAAATATCATTTTCATCATGTAAGACTTTGTTTTAAAGAATTAGTTTCTTAACTCTATCTCTTGTATCATCTAGTTCTTTGCCAAGTAGTTTAAACATTTTAAGGCATGAATGATTTACCTCTATTCCTCATTGACGAGTTGGAGACAATGTTTCTTTTGAAGAAACCGTAAGAGCAAGATTTCACAGCTCTTCCTCATCATCATTGTCTGAGTCGTCCCAGCTTTTTCCCTCTGCTAGATAAGACTTGCCTTGATTTTTTTTTCACACGTGCATCATACTTTTCTTTAAGCTCTTCATAAGATTCTCTCTTCTTCCCTTGCTTCGGCTTCCTGCATTCAGTTCGAAAGTGACCTAGCTCATTACAGTTAAAGAAACGAAACTTACTCCTCTCAATTAGGCTACTCTTGTAGCCACTTTTAGATACAGCTGATGAAGAATCTCCTCTTTGGAACCTTCTAAAATTAGGTTTGACTTTGTACGAGGAGTTCCTTCGGAATCTCATGTTGCCAAACTTCCTGGCAACCACAACTAGAGATTCATCTTCCAACTGATTCAGTTCTTTCAATGAGTAGAAATCACAATTTTACTGGTTATCTGAAGTATGGACAAGTTCTGAAACCACATAGTCCATTGAACATTTTGAAGGTATAACAACCTTCACTTCTTTCTTTTCTGGTGTATCCACAAATAGTTCTTTGGAATAACTAACAACCTTACCTCTACCATACGTTTCTCTGGTTTAGATATGTTCTTCCATAGAGTCTGTCTAGGGTCACTGCTTTCATGTCCCTAGACTCCTGGATGGCCATGATCCTATGTTCCATATGCTCTGGCAAGGTTAGCAAAAGCTTTCTATTCACCTCCTGGTTCTTGTAATATTTACCATTGAGATTCAGTTCATTCATTAATTGGTCAAGTCTCTGAAACACCTAAGAGACACCCTCACCAGGGTTGGATCTAAAATGCTCATATTGGGAGGTCAGGATCTCGAGTCTGCTTTCCCTGACTTCTTCAGTCCCCTCATTTATAATCTCTATTGTATCCCAGATTTGCTTGGCATTTTTGCAATTGACAACGTGATTGTACGTAACATAATCTAGGGATTCTACTAGTATGAGTTTGAGAATGTTATCCAGGAAAACATTTTCCCTTTCGTCCTCTGTGTAATCAGCTGGATCTTTTGGGAACTGACTATGAGGAATTACAACCCCTTTACCTCAATAACTTTGACCAATTTTTTTGCATATTTTGTATTGGCAGTCCCGAGAAATAACAACGTCTTATGCTTCCATGCATTGTAGTGATCTTTGTCAAATGGTGCGATTTTAATGCTAGTTAATTTTTGTGTACTCATCTTTAATAAGAATAAAAATTAAGTGTTTCGAAAAATATTTTTTGAGTAAATATTATTTCGAATAAAAATTATCTCGAATTAAAAATAATTTTTATATCTGTATGAATTGCGGAATTTTTTGGTTTGGATCTGATATTATAAATATCAACAACCTCCGATGCCAATTGTTGGTCCATTATATTGTTGAAGGGGGGGTTGAATAAAATATCTTATTTTAATCGCGGAAGTATGGATTTAACATTTTTTCTTTAATTTCTCATGAAATATTAATTATATTGAAATACTGTTCAAGTATAAGATATGATTTTAACTTGAAAAGTATTAAAAAATTAATATATTGAAAGTATAAATAACTATTTAGAATTCTAGAACGAATTAGAGATGAACTGTTCTAAAATAACAATTATTATTCAAACCAACAAAGAAAATGTGTGAATATTACAATCAGATAAATTACTGAATTTGAATATTTTTTCTTAAGGACACAAAATATGAAGTGCTCATCTCATATTTATAGAGGAAACTAAAGCTTGTATGACTTTTCAATTCACCACTCAAGCTAGATATTAAATATTTATTAATTTAATTGACACACAAATGTACTGTCTAATTCATTTGTGTCATAATAAAATAAATTTTCTTCACTTTATAACTTTAAAAGCTATGGTCTTCTGTCCTTCTTCTATTTTATTGTTTTCCCTCTTTTGTTTTTTTTTCGTGAAATCTTCGTGTAGTAGCCACTTAAAAACTTCTCTATATTCTAAATTCTTTTAAAATATTACTTCTTTTTTTTTCACTGACGCTTGAACATATTAATGAACTTCTTCAAAGTGTTGAGTAGCAATCTCATCAAAATACTTCTAATACTAGAATTCTTCGTGTCTAGTTGACTTTCTTCATCTTGATTCTTGTTATCATATTTATTATTTACTTCTTTTTTTTATCTGAGTTGAGTTGTCATCTAATTTTTACAAAAAGACCTAGTCATGTGCCTTTCAGATATCCATCGATGAATGAGTAGAAGTCGAGGGATGTTGGATAATATCAATTGATTTAGAAATATCCATTGACTAAAAAGAATGGTGAATTTTATCCTGCTCAACCAAGTTATTAACCTTATGTGGTGAGTTAGGCGAGAGTGTTGGCTCCACCCTGAGTTGTAAAGAAGGTGAATTTGAAACAATGATGTTATCTATCATTAAAGTTTCTGAAGAAAGAGATTTAGAAGGAGATTCACGAGAAGGAAAGATAAAAAGTGGGACTGTGTTCAACATTTATTTGAGACACATCAAAATAAGAAGCTGAAGGCTCTACCAAATTTTTATTTGGCTTTGTAGTTGTGTGTGCCCCTTGTGCATCTACATTCCCATTTCCCATCAAATGGTCCTAATTGAGAGATTAGAAGGTGTAGATAAGGATGTGTTCAATTCATTCATCACAGTTTCAATCTTTTGAGAGATTGGACTGGAGGCTGGCTGGACATTCTCACCATTTCCAACCATATTCTTCTGGCTTTCTCGATGTTGGCTAGTTCCATCACCCTTAACCACCACCTTCACAAACCCCTCAATAGTTTTTCTTTTCTTCAATTTTACATCAACAGTTTGTTGAGAAACTGTTGATGTGGTTTTCTTTGATTTGGATTAGAAGGGTTTTGTAACTTGGGTAGGAGGGATGGGGCATTTCCAACTCCATTCATTGTTGCAGAAGGCAAAGAAAGAAGTATTTCTACCTCAAGGAAAGAAAGATTTTGATATTTGAGGAATACATGTACAAAAGGGGGATATGTGAGGCACAACTTAGAGTGGTTAATAAACAACATGATGAATCTAGCAAAATAGATGTTATTTTTCCTAGACTATGTATTACATAACTTAGCAATTAACTCATTTAGGAGCAATGTGCCAAGATCAAAATATTTATCAAATATGATACTATAAGCAATTTGTTTCATACTAGTTGTAATAGCATTAAAATTGCTTATCTTTCAAGAAAATACCTTGATAATGTCATGAAAGAAATAGCTCCATTCTTTTCTTAAGTTCTTTCTAACTACCTCTCCTAAATCACTGTCATTCTCAGAATAATTAACAGAGGCTAGAGTATTCCTAATGTCTACATCTTTAGACATGGCATCACAATTATTAATAGGAATTTCTAAGCATTCAGAGATAATAACACTAGTAAGAGTATAGGTTTTACCTTTGCAAGTGTAAGAAATTACTTTCCCGTCTCTTGACAATTCTGCAGACTTCGAAAATTCTTCCACCAGTTCACACACGATTGTTGGTGCTTCACTGAGTGCTTTGGAGAGTTTGCATTGGCTTACAAACTTTATCAATGAATGAAAATCAGCAGGGGCATCCTCCACTGTCAAGTAGGCAATGAAGTTGTTCTACTTAAAGTTGTAGCTTGTTGATGACTGGATTTTCTTTTGTGGTGCCATTACTATTCTTGAGGAAATTAGAGAAATGGACTTGAAAAAGAAGTGTGAAAATTGCCTTAACGTTCTTAGAGAGAAAAAGCAAATATATTGTTTAAGTAAAAATAATAGGTAAAATGAAATAGGAAATGAACCTGCTATTTATATTTTTCAAGAATGAACTGACATTAAATAAATCACATCAAGTAATTTTGCTATTTTAGTGAAAAGAAATGACCTTTTGAAAATAAGATAAATAGACATGCTCTAAATAGAAATACAGGACTGTATATATTTGTCGATGGATAAAATAGCGCTTCAACGGCTAATTTAGATAGTATTCAATGGATATTTAGAAACAAATAAAATTATATTATCATCAACTGATAATTACATCCATTGATACACAATAACTGACTTATCGATCGATAAACAATTACCAGGGTAATTATCTGTCGACAGATATGTTAGTAATTGTGCTCTAGAGACAATACTTTTTATATTTTAAGGAAAATATTTATTATTAAGGATTATGTTTTATTGATTATTATTTATTTATTATGTTTTATTTACTGCGTAATAAATTGAAAGCATAATAAATGTCCTTGGAATTTTGATACGTATTATATATCTTTAAGTATGTGACTTAAAAATGAGATTATATGAATAGTATCTTATTCCTAAAATTCCCTAGTCGAGTATTATTATTTAAGGACAATAATAATGCACAAAGACTAGTATGTTTCTTGACAGATGACCACATCTCATTGGTCATAGGTATGGGGATACTAAAGTCAAGAACATAAGTGCATGTATCAATGCATGGCACTGGAATGACCCGCCGTGAGATTCTACATGTTAAGTAAGTGTCATAAGTAATTCTCACTGTGATAATGGTGTAATGATCCTTAGACCTGAAATCATTATATTTCTATACGAGAATTAATATACTTTGATTACATTAAAAGTTACCTTTGACCGGGTGATGATAAAAGTGGACATTGGGTATATTATGAATCGTATGAGAAATATGAATAATCTAGATAGGATTTAATCCTCCTAATTTTAGGAGTGATATTATTGGCCTCTTGTTTGAGTCAAACTATGAAATGCACGGTCGTGCTCAAATTTTGATTTGATTTTAATAGTCTACTCATCGATCAAGAAAATAAAGATTAAATTATGAAGAGGATGACACGAGACATGCCTTGAGTTTAATCTATAATATCAAGATTAAAGGGATTATATTACATGGAACATTATTCACGAAAGGCTTAATCGAATCACCGATTTATTATTATTACTTGGGTAGCAATGATGTATTACTAGATGCCGCTCATTGTTTACAATTTTAATTAGATATTAAAATTGTTGCCAACGTAATAATAACCTACAGGGTCACACACAAAGAACGCTTGAAGGAGAAATAATTTAAATTATGAATTTAAATTAAATAAGTAATTTATTTTATTTATGATATTAATTAAGTATGACTTAATTAATTATATAAATAGAATAAATGAATTACTTAAACTAATTCCAAAATTAATAATTAATTAATTAAGTGAGACTTAATTAAATAATTTAGAATTTTGGATTAGTATTAATTATAATTGGATTATAATTAGAAAACTTATTCCTCTCTCTATATAATCTCTTTATGGGCTGATTTAATAAGATAGAGATTTTACAAAAACCCTAGCCGCTCTGAGAGAGGAGGAAGATAGAGAGAGAAGAAGTTTTCGGGTGCTAGTACACATCAATCCTTCATGAAAAGTGTTCGTGTGGATACCGTAGAGCGTAGATCGCGAGAGCGGGATACGTGGTGATTAAACAAGCTTTGGACCTCCATTAATCTTCCATTAATGAACTGTTAAAGCTTCTAAAGATATTTATTCTTTATCTTTGAATTAAATTTTTTGTTTTCGCATGGATCCTGTGGAGAGTTTCGCTATTTTGATTTATTTTCCGCGTTTATTCCGCTGCGTTTGTGCCTCGAAACCCTTCAAGATAAACATCCATCGATAGGTATATATTTTAACAGTTGATGAAATATATCCATCGATGGCTAAGAAATATCCGTTGATAGTTAATCCATTTATCAATTTATTACTGGATTCAACAGATATAAGTAAACAATGGCTGCATTCAAGGAAATAACTAAAACTTGATCATTTTTCAAAATTTAAGTGAAATTGAGCATACCTAATTCACAGACCAATCTATTAAAGGTAGATTCATCAAGTGGTTTGGTAAAAATGTCAGCAAGTTGTATTTCACTAGGGACAAAATATAATTCAATTGTACCATTCATTACATGTTCCTTAAAGAAACGATACCTTATGTCAATGTGTTTAGTTCTGGAATATTGCACCGGATTCTCTATTATTGTAATGGCACTTGTATTGTCACAGAAAATAAGAATCTTGTTCATGTTGAACCCATAGTCAAATAATTGATTCCTCATTCATAATATTTGTGCACAACAACTTCTAGCAGCAAAGTACTCAACTTCTCCAGTTGAAGTTGATACTGATTGTTGCTTCTTGCTAAACCATAATACAAGTTTATACTTTTACTGTCTGTTTTGGAACCTGCATAATCTGCATCTGAGTAGCCTATTAGATCAAAACTAGAGTCTCTAGGATACGAAATACCTAGATTTGGTGTACCCTTGAGATATATAAAAATTCTCTTAATAGCCACTAGATGAGATTCTCTAGGATCAGCATGAAATCTAGCACACAAGCATGTAGAAAATATTATATTTGGCCTACTACTAGTTAAGTACAAAAGTGAGGCTACCATGCTTCTATAACTTGAAATGGCAACCCTGGCTTACTTAGTATTCAATTCAAGTTTAGTGGCAGTGGCCATGGGAGTTTTTACAGAAGAACATTCACTCAAGTCAAATTTCTTCAAAAAATCAAGAATGTATATAGTTTGATTTATAAAAATACCATTCCTAACTTGGTTGACTTGTAAATCAAGAAAGTAGGTAAGTTCTACCGTCATGCTCATTTCATACTTACTTTGCATTAATATAACAAAAAATTTGTAAAGTCCCTCATCAGTTGAGCAAAATATTATATCATCCACCTAAATTTGAACAAGAATAATTGACCCATTAAATTTTTTATGAAATAACGTTTTATCTACAGTATATCTTATGAAGTGACTCTCAATGAGAAACTGAGATAAAGTATCATACTAGGCCATTGGTGCTTGTTTCAAACTATAGAGTGCTTTGAGTAAATAGTAGACAGTGTCAGGGAAACTTGGGTCTTCAAAACTAGGAGGTTGTTCCACATAGACTTCTTCTTCTAATTCTCCATTCAAAAATGCACTATTCTCATCCATCCGGTATACTTTGAAATTTGCATGTACTGCATAGGCTAGAAAGATTCTGATTGCCTCCAATCTTGCAACTAGTGCAAAAGTTTCATCAAAATCAATTCCTTCCTCTTGTGAGTAACCCTTTGCAACAAGCCTTGCCTTCTTTCTAGTCACAGTACCAGTTTCATCCATTTTGTTGCTAAATACCCATTTTGTACCAATTATTGATCTTTCTTTTGGTTTGGGCACCATCTTCCACACTTTATTTCTTTCAAATTGATTGAGTTCCTCTTGTATAACCAATACACAATCCGGATCCTTGAGAGCATCTTCAACTCTTTTTGGTTCCTCTTGAGATAGAAAACTTCTATACAGACACCCATTTTGAGTGACACTCCTTGTTTTGACACCATCTTCTAACTTCCAATAATCAACTTAAATGGATGACTTCTAGTCCCTTTCCTTTGAGGTGGTAAATTTTATGAATGCACACCTAGAGGGGGGGGTGAATATGTGTATATGACTAACTAAGACCAATTTTAACTTTTACCAACTTGTATCGACTGTTACAAACAAAACAGTCTGCTGCTGAACTGTCAGCTAGCTGATTACAGATTACAGAGTATAATAGCTTGCTGTTATGATGTAGTGCATAATGTAATNGTCAGCTTGCTGATTACAGATTACAGAGTATAATAGCTTGCTGTTATGATGCAGTGCAGAATGTAAATACTGAAAATAAAGAACACAATCGATTTTAGCCAGGTTCGACCCCTATCCACTAATGGTCTACATCCTGGTCCCTTACCAACCCAGTAAGAGAATATAATATTGATCAATAAAAATACCAATTACACGATACAATAATATATCTCCCTTTAACCCAGTTGCTGAAAAGGGCTTGTTGAAACACTACNCCTGGTCCCTTACCAACCCGGTAAGAGAATATATTATTGATCAATAAAAATACCAATTACACGATACAATAATATATCTCCCTTTAACCCAGTTGCTGAAAACGGCTTGCTGAAACACTATGTTTCCCTTGAATAACCAGCCCTCTTGAACTCCAAGATTCTCTAACAAGCTTGTTCCTCTTGAACTCTGAATTCCTTGAGCCACCTACTCCTTTGAATTCCTTAGTTCCCGAACAACCCGTTCTCTAATACAAAGAGTTTCCTAGAGCAATATATTCTCGATCACCTAGATCGCTTGCCACTACTTCAGCAACTAATCAATACAACTTTGTTTACAAAGAATAAAAACGTTACAACCCAAACTATAAACTCTTGTATATAATATACGTGTATATAACAATAAAGCTCATAGTTTATAAAATCAAAGTGTTTTGAGAGAGAAGAGAGAAGGCGTGTATGATTAGGTCTCAAAACTTTCACGTTATATATCGATTGTTTCCTTACAATAAAGATTGCAAGTGAATATATATATGAAGCATACAACGGTTGTGAAGTTATTATGCAATAAAAAAGATTTGATTAGCATAAAATATTCTCCAACAACTAGGTAATTAGAAGATTTGAAATTCGAAATAGTTTAAATCTTCTAACAAATCAATTTTGAAAGGAAATATCAATTTCCAACAGCTAGAAAAAGATCAAAATGAATTTGAGCTGTTATGGAAAGATTTTGACATGGAAAAGATTGATAGAAATTTGTTTTGAAAAGATATAGTAAGGAGAATCAAATCTGAGTAAATAAGGAAGGTATTTGAAAACCCTTTTTGAGCTCTATTAATTATATAAACTATATATTATATAATAGAGTCCTTACATATTTAAATCCTAACCAAACTCTGATCTCTCCAAGCATCTTCAAGGAATATCCATTATCAAAATTTATTTTGAATAGCTTTTGGGCGGAACAGTGTCAGATTGCTGATATAGTTCTAGGCAGAACATTGTCAGCTTGCTGTTACGGTTCTGTGACTGATCTTAGCAGGCTGTTACGAACACTTTCCTAAAACTTTGTCTTTCCACATATTCAAACAAGTTACCTGAGAGTATACTTATACATATCAAACTCATATATATGCAGGGTATATCAAGTGAGTCAATCATATAATGGTAAGCTGTATAGAGTAAAACTGGTAACATAGCAAGCTGTTATAATAANCTGTTACGAACACTTTCCTGAAACTTTGTCTTTCCACATACTCAACCAAGTTACCTGAGAATATACTTATACATAGCAAACTCATATATATGTAGGATATATCAAGTGAGTCAATCATATAATGGTAAGCTGTATAGATTAAAACTAGTTACTTAGCAAGCTGTTACAGTAACAAATAGCAAATCAGCATGCTGTTATATATCATCAAAACACATCAGATTAACAATCTCCCCCTTTTTGTTGATTATACACCAATATATGGTTGTGCTAATATCTCCCCCTCAAACAATGCGGGTGTGAGCTAAACGGCTCCCCCTCAAATAATGCTTCCTGCAAAACAAGCTCAATATGCAATATATCTCTCTCACAAATATTAGACATGCATAAAACATATTTATCTCCAGTACCAAATAACGAATATAGCATTAACCACGTAAGCAAGCAATCAGACTATATATTTTCTCCCCCTTAATCATCAAAAAAAATATCACTTTGCATGCACATCACATAAGTCCACATATATAGCAACATTATATCTCAAGAAATGGTGTCGAACATCAATATGTTTTGTTCTTGAGTGATTCCCTGGATTCTTTGAAATGTTGATAGTGCTTGTATTGTCAATATAGATTGGAATTTTCTCACATTTAATTCTAAAATCCTTGAGTGTTTAAATCATCCAAAGCATTTGAGAGCAACAACTACCAGCTGCCAAATACTCCCCTTCTGCAGTAGATAATGCAACAGATGTTTGCTTCTTGCATTGCCAAGATACCAAACTCTGTCCTAAAAATGCACAAACACCACTAGTACTCTTTCTATCCGTTTGATAACCTACATAATCTGCATCACTATATCCAACAAGAGAAAATACATTTGTGATAGGATAAAATAAACCAAGAGTTATAGTACCACTCAAATATCTAAATATCCTCTTGACAGTATTCAAGTGAGACTGTTTTGGGTTTGCTTGAAATCTTGCACAAACACATACACTATACATGATATCATGTCTAGAGGCAGTTAAGTACAATAAACAACCGAAAATACCTCGATATCTAGTGATTTCTACATTCTTACCCTTTTCATCAGAAGTCAGCTTGCTGGCTGGGGACATTGGAGTAGATTTCGGCCNAGCTTGCTGGCTGGGGTCATTGGAGTAGATTTTGGCTTAACATTTTCAAATCCAAATCTTTTGAGTAACTCTTTTATGTACTTGGATTGATGCACATAGATTCCATCTTTTGTTTGCTTGATTTGGAGCCCCAAGAAATAATTAAGCTCTCCCATCATGCTCATGTCAAATTCACTGTGCATACACTCAGAGAACCACTTACACATACTTTCATTAGTAGATCCAAAAATTATATCATCTACATAAACTTGAACAACCAGTATATCATTCTTATCATGCTTACTAAATAAAGTGGGATCTACTTTACCTCGTGTGAAACCATTCTTAATTAAAAACTTACTGAGCCTTTCATACCATGACCTAGGAGCTTGCTTTAATCCATACAAGACCTTTTTCAGCTTGTATACATAATCTAGAAATTGCTCATGCTCGAAACCAGGAGGTTGTTTTACATAAACTTCTTCTTTTAAGTAGCCATTTAGGAAAGCGTTCTTCACGTCCATCTGATACAGCTTGAATTTCTTGTAGCATGAAAATGAGAGAAACATCCTAATAGATTCTAACCTTGCAACAGGTGCATAAGTCTGATCATAGTCGATTCCCTCTTGCTGATTGTATCCTTGTGCGACCAATCTTGCTTTATTTCGGGTAACTGTTCCATATTCATCCAATTTGTTCTTGTATACCCATTTTGTTCCTATTATTGAAGCATCCTTTGGTGGCTTGACGAGTTCCCAAACATCACATCTTTTAAAATTGTTAAGTTCCTCTTGCATCGCCACTACCCAATTTTCATCTTCCAATGCTTCTTTGACATTTTTCGGTTCTTCTTGAGCTAAAAAGGCAGCATAAGCACAAAAATTTATTGCTCATTTTCTGGTCCTCATTCTTTCATTAACATTCCCAATCACAAGCTCTCGTGGATGATTCTTTGATGTCCTTGTTGTCTTTGGCAGTGTATGTTAAGAGATTTCTTCATAAAGATCAGCAACTCTTCTAACTTTTGATGGTGGTGATGAATGATCTGATTCAATGGTATTAGACCTCTCTGGAGTTGTTGGTGAAGATCCTCCAACAAAATCAGCTACTGGAGTTGAGATTCCAGCTTGCTGTTCACCATCAGTATTTGTACCAGGTGTTCTGTCAGCTGGCTGTTTCTCTTCTGCATTGCTTCTCAGCTTGCTGTCAGTACCTGTACCTGCATCATATTCATCATCTCTTGACAGAACATTAGTACCTTCTTGAAATGTAACATTAATAGACTCTTCAACAATACGTTTTTGTATGTTATAGACTCTATAAGTTCTACTATTTAAAGAATAGCCATGAAATATAGATTCATAAGATTTTGCATCAAATTTACCATCTTTACCAATCGTTTTGAGTACAAAGCACTTGGAACCAAATATTCTGAAGTACCCAATGTTTGGCTTTTTGTTCCTCAGCAATTCATATGGATTTTTGTTGTGAATAGGTCTGATAAACACTCTGTTAAGAACATAGCTTGTCGAATTCACAGCTTCTGCCCAGAAACACCTTGGCAGCTTGCTTTCTTACAACAGTGTCCTTGCTGTTTGTTGTAGTGACCTGTTTTTCCTTTCAACAACAACGTTTTGCTATGAAGTTCTTGGTGTAGAGAATTCATGAGAGATATCTCTTTCTTTACAATAAGTTAAAAACTTCTTTTGAAATTCTCCACCTCGATCACTTCTAATACCTACAAGTCTTGTATTTAACTTGTTCTCAAGTAATTTGATTAGTTTCTCAAATTCACTAAAAGAAAAATCTTTAGTACGAAGAAACAATATCCAAGTAAATCTAGAATAATCATCAACAATTACAAAACCATACTTTTTACCACCAATACTTTCATATGCTTCGGGACCAAACAAGTCCAAATGAAGAATTTTGTTAGGAACAACAGTAATAATACATTTATCTTTACCAAAATTAATGGTATGTCCATCATCATATAATTGACTTACACTAAGCAAATTATACTTAAGACCTTGGACATATTGTACATTATCAATTGAAATCATACTATTACCAACTTTGCCTTTTTCAAGAATTTAAAGAGTCTTTTTATCACCAATTGTGACTCTTCCTCCCTTTTTCTTCTTTAGGCTAAGAAACTGAGATTTGTCTCCACACATATGTCTTGTACAACCACTGTCCAATATCCATTGCTTTGCATTTATTTTGGCAGCAAGACATACCTACAAAACAAACAAAAACAACTCAACATTTTGGTACCCATATAGGTTTGGGTCCAAATTGGTTAGTTGATAACACATAAAGAACAATTAAATTAGATTTTTTGATCCACTTTTGGATCACTTTTGGTGCTTGATTCTTTACTTTTTGTGTTCTGCCATACTAATGTCGGCTAGCTGTCTGTCTGTTCCAGTAAGCTGATTCTGCATTCTGCAGTTTGCAATACTTTGACAGGTGACCCTTTCTTTGACACTTCTGAAAAATCTTCCAAGGCATAGCATAGGCATATGGAATACCATGTTTGCCTTTATACTTGAGACCTTAATCCTTTAAATTAGTTTCCATTCCTAATCCTTCTTTTGCCAATGGTACTTTAGTTTGCTTCATCATGGATTTGAGAACTTCTTCACCTTGAACAAACTTTCCCATTCCTTTTTCAAGATGTTTTTTCTCCTATTCCAACTCTTTGATCTTTTCAGTTTGCTGAAATACTTCTCCGGAATCTGATTCCATAAGTTTGAACGTCTCAAGGCATACATCTCTAGCTTCACTGTCTGCTTTCAGCTCGCTGATTTANTTCCATAAGTTTGAACGTCTCAAGGCATACATCTCTAGCTTCAATGTCTGCTTTCAGCTCGCTGATTTCCTTCATCAGAACATCATTTCTCTTTTGCACAAGTTTGTTAATTCCTTCAAGATTAGAAACTTCATTTTTGAGTTGAACAAGTTCATCACTGTTATCATTGGGCATCTTTCCATCCAAGACATCATATAACATTCCCTTGAGATAAGCATTCTTTTCTTCCAGCTTGCTGTTTTTAGCTTTTAGTGCTAAAAACTCATCTATCGAACCGACTTCTGTTTCCTGCATGGTTAGTGATTTCGGAATAATAGTTTCAGATGGTTTACCGGAATAAAAGGAGTTTACCTCACTACCATCTGATTCTGAATTAGAAACATCACTTTCAAGCAACACTTCTTCTCTATTCTCTTGAAGTATTTCATTATCGAGACCAATAAGTGCTAGGTTGACCATGTCATCACTTGATTCAGCACTTGAACCATCTTCATCATCAATCCATGACAAAAAAGCTTTTGCTTTCGTTTTCTCCTTTGTAGCAGCTTGCTGTTTGTTCTTCAGCTTATAACAGTCCTTTCTATAGTGTCCTGGCTTGCCACATTCGAAGCAATTTTCCTCCTTTGAATCTCTTGAGTATTTTCTGCCTTTTTCTTTCTTCAACATGTTCTTCTTGTGTATGAGCATCTTGATCTTTCTGGATAGTAAAGCTATATCTTCATCTTCTGATTCTTCTAATTCCAACTTGCTGTTATCAGTATGAAGGCCAAGTTTTTCATATTCGCCATTGGAGCTTGAATGATTTCAGTTTGACTAGCCTTTATTTTGCTTTCAAACTGTTCTAGTTCAGCAAATACCGCCAAGGTATCCATAGTATCTATTGTTGGTGAAGATTCCAAAGCAGCACTACGCCATAAGTGCTCATATGCAACGCTTTTAGAAAGCGTTGCACTGAAAACGTTGCAGTAGGTTCTAATTTTTGGCTCTCTTGCAACACTGCTAAAATAGTATTGCATTAGATAAAACTTCATGTTGCATATTACTCACGGTGTTGCAGTCAATGCAACACTAACGAATGGTGTTGCATTAGCTATTTTTTTAAAATAATTAGTGGCATGGCAGTGGGCTGGTGCTGACATGACAGTGGGGGCCGACCACGGCTGACGTCGCAGTGGGGCCCATGCTAACGTGGTTGGCGGGGCCCACCAGTGGCCCACCACTGCTGACGTGGCAGTGGAACCCACACTGACGTGGCAGTGGCCAGTGCTGACGTGACAGTGGGGGGCCTACCACTGCTGACGTGGCAGTGGGGCCCATGCTAACGTGGTTGGCGGGGCCCACCAGTGGGCCACCACTGCTGACATGGCAGTGGAACCCACGCTGACGTGGCAGTGGGCCAGTGCTGACGTGACAATGGGGGGCCCACCACTACTGACGTGGCAGTGGGGCCCACGCTGGTGTGGCTGGTGGGACCCACGCTGACGTGGCAGTTGTGGGCCCACACCTGCCATCGTGGCGTCAAGTCCCATGCTGACGTGGCATGTGGTCCCCATCACAAGCGTTGCATTTAATACGGTAGCGTTGCATTTGGTTGTTTAGTGTTACCTTTGTATTTTTTAGTCTTTATATAATAATTAGTATAACGCGATTGCTGAATCAACTTTTTAAAATTTATTTTCGACGATCCAACCATACAGATGTTAATATCTAACTATTTTAGTGGTGCTAAATTTTTTTAAAATTTTTTCTGTTTTATTCTATGTGATTTTATACTAGTCAAACCGGTCAAACTAGACTTTCTCTATAACTAGTGTTGCGTTGAATGCTGATTTTTTTTTTAAATTTCTTTTCTAACCATCCATCCGTACGGATGTTAATATCTGACTATTTTAGTAATGCCAATTTTTTTTTAAAAAAATTCAGTTTTATTCTACGAGACTTTCTCTGTAACTAATGTTGTGCTGAATCTATTTTTTTTAATTTCTTTTTCGACGATTCAACCGTACGGATGTTAATATCTGACTATTTTAGTGGTGCCAATTTTTTTTTAAAATTTTTAGTTTTATTCTATGTGATTTTATACTAGTCATACCGGTCAAACTAGACGTTCTCTATAACTAGTGTTGTGCTGAATGCTGAATCTATTTTTTTAGATTTCTTTTTTGACGATCCAACCGTACAGATGTTAATAACTGACTATTTCAGTGGTGTGAATTTTTTTTATAAAATTTCTAGATTCATTCTATGTGATTTTATAAAAGTCAAACATGTCACACTAGAAGTTCCATTTAACTAGTCCTGTGCCGAATGGTGAATCTATTTTTTTAAAATTCTTTTTCGATGATCCAACGGTACGCATGTTAATATCTAATAATTTTAGTAATGTGTGAAATTTTTTAAAAAAGTTCAAATTTATTCGGTATATGTTTTTTCAATAGTCAAAGCGGTCAAAGTAATAATCACATTAATTAGGTTTGTCTTAATTGTTGATTCTATTTTTTAAAAACTTCTTTTTCGACTATCCAACCGTATTGATATTAATATCTAACGATTTTAGTGATGTGTGAATTTTTTAAAAAAATTAAAATTTATTCGGTGTTTTTTTTAATAGTCAAAATGGTCAAAGTAATATTCTCATTAACTTGTTTTGTCGTGAATGATGATTCTATTTTTATAAAATTCTTTTTCGATGATATAACCATACAGATATTAATATCTAATAATTTTAGTGATGTGTAATTTTTTTTATAAAAATTCAAATATATTCGGCATGTTTTATCAATAGTCAAAGCGGTCAATGTAATATTCACATTAATTAATTTTGTCCTAATTATTGAATCTATTTTTTAAAAATTCTTTTTCGACGATCCAGCCCTACAGATATTAATATCTAACGATTTTAGTGTTGTGTGAATGTTTAAAAAAAATTCAAATTTATTCAGTGTGTTTTTTTAATAGTCAAAATGGTCAAAGTAATATTCTCATTAACTAGTTTTGTCCTCAATGATGATTCTATTTTTATGAAATTCTTTTTCGACGATTCAACCATACAGATGTTAATATCTAATGATTTTATTGAGTTAAAAAATATTTTAAAAATCATAGACTTTTTTAGGATGTTTCTTTAATGGTCAAAATAGTTAACCATATATTTTCTTAAGTGATTTACAATTTTATTACAAATATTAAATTTAATTATACTATATTATTTCAATTTCACAAAAAAGTAATCTTATTTTTTTTTCAAAATTTTTAATTAAATAGAATAAAAATGAATATAGTCCGTACACTGTATACTACGTATATGGTACTTTTTTTTTACTAATATACTATATATGGTATTTGGTGAAATATTGGGGGGCATATTTCCCCCCAAACGCTCTACCCTCTCTATCCCTAACTCGAGACTCTCTACCCTCACATACCCTCCCGACTCTCTATCCCAATTGAAGACTTACTCTCCAAATGGACGAACGACACTTCAATTTCTCTCCAGATTCGTAAGTTTCAGTTAGGGTTATGGTTAAATTGAAGCTCATCTATAGAATGGGTTAAATCGAAGGAGCTCTGACATATCAAAATCATCTCGTTATCTCTTGTTAATTGGGGCTTCAAAATTTAGGTAATATTACTTATCCATNATTGGGGCTTCAAAATTAAGGTAATATTACTTATCCATTTTATATTACTTGGTTATATGTGTTATTTATTTGCATGTACCTGTTTTGGTTATATATCTTATTTATATGTTCTTTTCACTTGATTTGAGTACCTGGTACCTGGTACCTGGTACCTCGTACTTGGTACCTATTTTATATGTCTTCTACAGCTAATATATATATATATATCTTTTTTTATATTGTTTTCGTTTGATTAGGGTTTTTTATATTGTCTCCGTTTGATTTCGTTATGTATGTGTGTGTTTGTGTCTGTTGGAGGATTTGTTTGTTATGTTAATTTAAATCACTCAATTTTACCTCGTTGTTGTACTAGTTATGATCTTCTTTTGTTGATTTTGTTTTTATTTGTATTTTGATTTTTCTTTATTTTTGATATTTTCACTTCAGGTTTTGTTTTTTATTAGTAAATTTAGATGGGGTTTGAGTGGATTTATTCATCTTTACCTAGCTAGTTAAATGCATTGACAATGCTACTGATGTTCCAGATAATAGTCACAAAACATCAAATTTCGATTTTTGAATCATATCTTGAACAAAGGGGAGTTTCTATTCGAGAAGGTTACTTTTCTTGCAGGGTTATATGTCATAACCACAGCTTACGTGTGACACCCCCAGATCCGGGGTCAGGGATCCGGGTTGTCACTGTCCAATTTCCACAATAAATAATGCTCACCTGCTTTAACAATTATAACAATCCAACATACAAGCAATGACCCCAAACCAAATACACAACTCGAGTTATAGTCTCAGGAAACGAACTTAAAATAATAACAATTATTACAAACCAATGTAACATCAGGATCTCACAATACCAATATAACTTCTACATGATGTGACATTAGAGAGAATTATTATTTAAAGGTTTATTGTTACATTACATATTTTAAAATAAGTCTTAGGTTTCTAAACTGAAATCATGTCTTTCTTGCACCATTTGACGAAGCCATGAACCTGACTAGCTCAAGCTAGAATCTTTCTGTTCCTTTGCGTAATACTCGAGGTAGACAATTCATTGTCATCTCTTACTGCAAGATATAAGGTTTACAAAAAGTAAGAATGAGCCAAAGAAGGCTCAGCAAGTTATTTATCAGATTATTTCAAGAAAAAGGTGATAGCCATAATTATCCCAACTGGATATTCAACAATAAAAGTATATAACTTGCAATATGATTAAAGATGTATAGCCAGTTATATCTCGACAATAAATGAATCAGAGTTCACGATGCAAGAAGATATTCACGATAAGAATGCAGTTCACGTTACTGCAATACACAATTTAAGTTCATAATTTTGAGAATGATCGAATCAGTGACTTAGCACAATGGCCTCATCCACAGAGTACCATTCATTTGAGTATCAATAAGCAAGCATTTCAATGTACTGTGAAAAGAATCAATAAAAGTTCAACAGTTCTCATTAACACTATGAGTAACTTAGCACCTTGGCTTTCGTTATAGTGTAGGACCAATGAAAGTTCAACAGTTCCCATTAACACTATTCTTAACTTAGCACCATGACTTTCGTTATAGTGTAGGACCAATGAATGTTCAACTGTTCCCATTAACACTATTCTTAACTTAGCACATTGGATTTTGTTATAGTGTAAATGTTAAATTCCAATTGGAAGAGGGGACTATGATTGGAGATTTTTCAACGCCCTACTGTACGCGATGATCAGTCGCATTGTACAATAGATGAACCAATCACTTTCTCTACTAGTAAAAGTNAAACCAATGTAACATCAGGATCTCACAATACCAATATAACTTCTACATGATGTGACATTAGAGAGAATTATTATTTAAAGGTTTATTGTTACATTACATATTTTAAAATAAGTCTTAGGTTTCTAAACTGAAATCATGTCTTTCTTGCACCATTTGACGAAGCCATGAACCTGACTAGCTCAAGCTAGAATCTTTCTGTTCCTTTGCGTAATACTCGAGGTAGACAATTCATTGTCATCTCTTACTGCAAGATATAAGGTTTACAAAAAGTAAGAATGAGCCAAAGAAGGCTCAGCAAGTTATTTATCAGATTATTTCAAGAAAAAGGTGATAGCCATAATTATCCCAACTGGATATTCAACAATAAAAGTATATAACTTGCAATATGATTAAAGATGTATAGCCAGTTATATCTCGACAATAAATGAATCAGAGTTCACGATGCAAGAAGATATTCACGATAAGAATGCAGTTCACGTTACTGCAATACACAATTTAAGTTCATAATTTTGAGAATGATCGAATCAGTGACTTAGCACAATGGCCTCATCCACAGAGTACCATTCATTTGAGTATCAATAAGCAAGCATTTCAATGTACTGTGAAAAGAATCAATAAAAGTTCAACAGTTCTCATTAACACTATGAGTAACTTAGCACCTTGGCTTTCGTTATAGTGTAGGACCAATGAAAGTTCAACAGTTCCCATTAACACTATTCTTAACTTAGCACCATGACTTTCGTTATAGTGTAGGACCAATGAATGTTCAACTGTTCCCATTAACACTATTCTTAACTTAGCACATTGGATTTTGTTATAGTGTAAATGTTAAATTCCAATTGGAAGAGGGGACTATGATTGGAGATTTTTCAACGCCCTACTGTACGCGATGATCAGTCGCATTGTACAATAGATGAACCAATCACTTTCTCTACTAGTAAAAGTACAACCCCTTATCGGGACGTCACCCTAGGCAACTCATGGGCCTTTAATTACGCTGGGTCGTGCGTCACTCGACCTCTTACGCAACCTTACTCCAGTCCCTGGTGAATATGTAACAACATAGCTCAGTCTGGAAGGAACAGTATATCCGAAATTTCCAGACTAACAATCATCCTCTCTAGGATTTCAATCATCAGATCATAGATTCACTTCCGAACTTTGGTGGAGGTAATCTCGTCGTGTGTGGGTTGACACTTAGCCAACGAATCAACAAAACAAAGTACTCCGTTCAAAAGACTCAAGAACACAACCTGGGGAGTCGTTACTATATTTTATAATAACCTTAATAAAGAGTATTTAATTGGAGCTAGATATATGTTTCAAAAGATCTAGGTATATAGGGGAAGAATGTCAGGATTATTGATTCGTTCCCTAATGTGGGATGGTTAACCCAAAAATAACTGTAGAATATTTTATTGGTAATTAAATAACCAATATTTAAATAAAAATAATATTTAAAGCATTTCCCAGAAGCTCCATTATATTTTAAAACTTCACAAAATATTTGAGTAAGGATTAGGGTTCTATACTAACCCTCAACCCTCACTAAACTGGGATATTAGATATAATCAGAGTCAAACAATTTTTAAATATTGTTTTGTTTAAAACAATTGAATAACCACTGTCTTTTAAAANAGTGTTACAAGTTTAGACACTGTTCCTTTCAACAACTGTCTTTTAAAGATCCCCAGTATTTAAATTATATTAAAATGATATTTAATATTATTTAAAAATAATCAAAGAATATAATTATAATTAAATAATTTTATTTTCATTGATCCGTATTATTTAAATAATATTTAATTATATTAAATAATATTTAAATAATCCAAAGTGGAATTGAAAACCCTTCGTTCACACAGAAACACGGGATCTCAGACTTTTTAAATAATATTTAATTAAAAATAAATATTATTTAATAATTAAAAGAATGGTTGAAAATAATTAAATCGATGATCTTCATTAATCATCTTATAATACTCAAATAGATTTTTGAATTGAAATATTTCAATAGTACCACCTACCGTTGAAAATACCCGACTATCCTCGGTTAACCATCGAGTAGCCCGAATGGTAACTCGACGCACAGAACAGCTGTCCAATCTAGTTACATGCATACTCTAACTTTTCGAGAAGTTCAGAGTAGCAGAAGAATCAAGTTATAAAGGAACAAAACAGTTCGAGGTGAAATGATGATATGCATTCTCAACAACTACAAGGAGATAAATAGTTCAAACCACAACCACACTTTATAATTGAAGAACTTGTTATAAAGTCAAAGATTTTAAGAAATCTTGCATCACTAGGAATTAGCAATATTTTGATATAGAAATAAATGATAAAGTTCGAAAACTTGTCTAGAGTCCAAGGATGCTGTTCCACTCCTCCTACGTTTCGATTATTCTATAATCATATAAGAACCCACTTTTAGTACACATGTGTATGGATTAGATTAACCCTAAGTTTATACATTGTACTTCACATATTGCCCCTTATTTCACTTCCTCGCGCCTACTTTAGCTATTCATAAAACCATCATGGCAATGTTTTTTAATTATGTTCCTTACATCTACATGTATTCATGATATTCCTCAACAACTTCTGTTACTTGACCGACTCGAGACAACTCCTCTTACTTGCTCCAAATCGTTTCCCAAAACGGTGGTTTAATCTTTTTCTTATGTTCATTTCACTTAACACCCTGTTTTCTAGCATTTTTAATAAATTGGAAATTAATCCATTTGACATGAATCCTTCTCTGAGATCATCTTTGTACTACCAACAACATGCCATAAAAATTTTAATTCGAGCTAAGGTTGTTAGCTAGGTGAAACAATTCTCCAAAGTTCAATATTTAAGCAACTCGTGGGTTATGAACAACATTTACTAAAATAGCTATATCTCCTAGCTCGTTATTCCAATCAACTCACCGTTTAAGGCTACGCAAACTAGACACCAATTATAACATAGAGCCAGAAAATACACAGTCCAGAAATAGTGATAAGTCATCCCAACAATTCATTCAAAATAGTAGCTCCAGAATTACCATTTCTGTGAATTATTATTACACAACTTGCACTCTATCAATTTTAATAAATCCGATTTTACTCCTTCTAATCCAATTATTTTTCCCCGGTAATCTCAGGTATTCCTAGTATTTAAAATAAAAGTTTCATGATTTATGGAATCCCCTAACTAGGGTGATCACAGCTTCAAAGTTCAGGGAAAACAAGATTTTTATTTTCTGCGCTACCGTTACTAAATCGACCATAACTTTTGGCTCGTAACTCCGAATGACGCAACATTAGCGCTCAAACGATCTAGAGACTAACTACTATCCATTCATCTCATCAAACTACCAAGAAAAGAGAACAATTCTTCCCAGATTTTCTGGACAGTTTCGGCAGAAACAAAATGGCATGGCATTGTTTGTATACTCAACATTTGCCTTACATTAACCTCCTCAAAATCAACCAAACAACTTCCATACATTTTATACTACTACTTGGTAATGTACCCAAGACATCCCAAGCCCAATCACAATTAATCCATACTCCAAATGTTACCAACAATTCGTAGTAATTCAGCCAACAACTCATTCATGCTCTTACAAGCTTATTGTCACTACCCATGGCTTATACAACAACATACCATCATTATACTCCATTAACAATATTATTCTGTTCTACTAAAATCAAAACCCATCTCCAAAACTCAAGCAATAACTCAAACAACTACATACAAAATCAATCTAACACATATACTCACTACCCATGCATTTCTCTTTGATTTCTAGGCCAAAACTTTCCAAAATCTGAAACTATCAGTTTATACAAACCAAGAAACGAACTAGATAATGTAGGAGGTGAGGAGAGTGCTTACCATTGATGCATAGAGCTCGAGAAGATCTTCGTTTTGAGTGGTAGAACGAGCAAAACGGACATGGCAATCCAAAGTTACAAGATTTTCTTCATCTCCCTCTTTCATCTCTTTTCTACTCGGGATTTCATCCCCAAATAAGGAAATGGAAGTGTTTTGATGGAATTGGTGCTGATGTGTGTGTATGTATAATTAGTTATTTAGTCTTGGCTTTTAACAAGTAAAAAGGTCAAGTCAACATTTGCTTCTTTGACTTTGGTCAATACTACTTGCTAGCTTTCTCTTTATATAACTAAGGCAAGTATTTCCATTCCTTTTCTTTTTTTTTTAACAAAATCGGTTCCTATATATATACAAGGTAGTTTTTTGATCTTCGTCTCCGTAGCGATTCGCGACAACGCAATTAACCGCTAACTCGTTCCGGAAGTTCTAATAAAATTATCCTCCACCAAAATCACCACTCACTAAATATTAGTCAATACATACTATTTTATAAACTTTACCCTATTTATTCAAAGGGTTCGGATGCGACTCGCTGGATAAAATATAAAGAGAAAGTAGTTCGTATTTTACCTATACTCACTCAAAAATACGAGTCACGAAATATTCTTAAATTACCCGTCTCTGAATTCTGACGAGTTCTACATACGATTATATATTCCCTAGGTTAATAATATAGCTTCGAAACTAATTTCTGAGGAAATTATTATTCCTACACATTTTTTATACCGATATAGCCCTAAAACGGCAAAAAATCAAATTGTGAATCTTCGAATTCTGACAATTTATACATACGTTCATTTATTCCATAGATTAGGAATATCTTCTTCGAATATTTATTTTGAAACAAATAAATCTTCCTACATCGTTTCCACACAGTACAACCAGGTTAGGGACAAATAAAAGTTGCCACTTTATGAATTCTGAATTGATTTACATACACTCATTTATGTTGTATATTAATAATACGACTTCATATCTTAAGCTCTCTTCAAGCGATAATTCAGATAAAATTGTTCACTAATAAAAATGAAAAATTTTATCCAAAAATTCTTAATAATCCCAAACTCAGAAATACAGGTTATTACAGTCTCCCCTCCTTAAAAGGATTCCGTCCTCGGAATTTACACGAGAACAACCGAGGTTACTATTTTCACACCTCGCTTTCTAATTACTAGGTTGAGACTTCAACCTTCTTGGTTTCGTACAACCTTCTTAGCATTATTACTTCACTTTTCACCATTTGCTCTATTCAGTCGATGATATCTATAATTTCGTATTCTAACGCATGCTTAACATCCGCACTATAATATCGTAACACTCGCGTATAATACGCAAGACTGATTCATTGGAAAAAGCATTCCTTCATGTGTACCTTCTTAATATTCTTCAAGACCTTAAAAGATTCAATATTCCTCTAGCATAGATTTTCTTTCTTACCACATCTCGCTACTTGAAAGGCAGAGTGTCTAAACTTGTAACACTATAACTTATGTAACTCAACTAAAAGAAAAGATACTTAACTGGAAGACAATCAAGAACATGAAGCCACAAAGAAATCAATATTAAATGAAGACAAGGTAATTGATACAATTCAACATGTTAACTATGATCAAACAAAGAAGAAATCATTGAAAGAAGTTCAAGA
>QRFB01004037.1:17854-46028 GCA_008931105.1 Oenanthe javanica | reverse complement strand
AGGGATAGAACACGCCCAGAAGCAAACTTCAGGTCCACGTTTCCTATTCCAAGTACTTGAGCATCACTAACATTCCCAATCGTCACTGTCATGCCTTGAATATGTTGATAAGATACAAACAGAGTAATATCAGTACAAATATATACATTAGCTCCAGTATCAATCAACCATTCATTTGATATATAAGTGAAAAGTAGNGATCATCATCAGAAATACCCTGAGGTATACCAGTCTTCATAGGGAACACATTCTCAAAGAATGTTGCATCACGAAACTCAACTATAGTGTTTGCCACTATCCCATCTATGTCAGATTTTAACACTAAAAATCTCATAGCGGTAGTGGTTTCAATATAGCCCAGAAAGATGCAATCAACAGTTTTCGACCGCAGTTTCTTTCTCTTGTGTTCAGGGATAAGTACTTTTGCAAGGCAGCCTTNCCTTGTCATTGTCATTTTTAGGCTTTGTGTTTTCCTTCTTAGTGACAGACTTTTTTTCTGTCCTATAGTCACTACGTTCACCTTCGAACTCCCATGTTCACCAGGCATCACATGTCCCTGTTTGGACTTGTGTTGCTTCTACACAGAGATGTCCAACATCAGGTTAGTCTAAGTGATCTCTCTTTTCTGTCTTTTTAGGGAGAGAGAAAACTCTTCCCAAGACTTCGGGAGCTTTTCAATCACCGACATAACCTAAAACTTCTCAGGAAGGTCCATTCCAGACTCTTTCAAAGCATGTACCAATATCTCAAACTCATGCACCTGCTCAGTCATGGATTTTATATCCATCAGTTTGAAATCAAGGAACCGAGCCACATAATACTTTTCCAGACCTTGTGAGTCAGTATTATGTGTCTGGTCCATCTTCTCCCATAAGAGTTTAGCAGTGAAGGTATCCGATGAATAAACATCGAATATAATGTTCGCTAAAGCTGCCAAAATGGCAGCCCTTGCCACTCCATCCTTTTCAGCCCACAAGGCATAAACCTTAACAGAGTCAGCCTGCTCTTGATTCACAACAGGAGGATAATACTACACCACCGGCCATAGACCCTTAATCGTTAACCACAACTTCATCTTTTTTTGTCAACGAGAAAAGCCAGCTCCACCGCTGAACTTATAAAGCATACCAGACAGATCAATAGGCTATGGGAAACGGTACGTACCCCAATCAATCACAGTAGCAGTAACCCCAAACCCAGAACTAGTAGCACAAACAATAGGAGTTTCAGTTTCGTTAACCATCTTGTTAATTAACAATATATAACACTAATAATCTCTTCAAGATTGTTGAGAATAATTCAAAACTACACACAACAATGAAGCAGTTATATAAAAGATTTAACAAGAACATGCAGATTAAAACCAATTAACAAAACAAAGCACGAAGGTAGAAACAAGATATATAAATCAGTAACTGTAAAGACAAGAGAAAATATAGAAATCTTAGCTCTAACAGAAGCTTTTTCGCATACACTGATAGAACCAAAGAACAACTGAGTCGCCAAGCCTTGCTAGAAGTCTTGCCTGTTCTTGAAGAGATTATTGCCCCACTACGCTGTGTTGGGTTGCAGCAATATCACTTTCAGGATAAAACAGCACATAGTACTTCGTCCATAGATACGCAGCACTCAACAGCGACATGCACCTCAGTTTGCCCAGAAAACCTATGTGTATAATCTGTATAATATGAATGTAGGTGATACAGAGTATGACTACTGCTAGGGTTTTTTCAGACTTGTGTCAAAATTCGCCCCTTCTATCTCCAACGTTTTTATGTATATATAATACAATAAAACGTAACAGCTCCAACGTTTTTATGTATATATAATACAATAAAACTTAACAACAGATAAAACATTAATTAAAATAATTATTTTGACCTAAAAAGCATTTAGTAGAATATATATCAGAATCAATTACAGTCATCAGAGTTTAGCTAAATAACCCATCAGAATTTATAAACTCTGACAGTAACTTTGATTTAATATTCATATTAAATTAATATTTAAAGTCATAATTAATTTAATTAATCATGTAATAAAACTCCTCGCCCAGGTCGCCTCGCGTACGCGAAACGTCGAGACATTCGCCCAAGTAACCCTTACCCGAGCCGTGGCGCGCGTGTGTGTGCGAGGGCACACTATTACACCATGCACACTCACATGCCTTGGTAGTTGACACTACCCTCACACATATATGCATATAAAGTAACCACACCCATATTACATTCTCTATGTGAGACAAACACATTTAATCCATTTTAAGCAAGCAACTTCTACTCAATTTATCTATGGATTACACTAAGAAAATGTCTTAGATCAAAACATGAAAGTTTAAGTCCTCATAGCAAGGAACAACTTCCAATAGTTAGTTTCCAGAAATTACATCAAGAACATATATAAAATATGTCTAAACTTTCCATTTTCTAACAACATTGGTTCTGGTGGACCTCCCTTTGTTGCTTTGAGAGCTGACGTGGATGCTCTTCCCATTCAGTTTTGTTTTTTGTTTTTTGGCCTTCTTTCGGAATTATATTTATATAGGTCTTGGTTTAAATACAAACTAATTTAGCATGCACATTACAAACTGGTGATTTGTGTTGCTGTAAGGTAGGTTTCGAGTACCGTGACTGATGACTTGTACTACTGTGAAATGCGATGCGTATTAGAGCATCTCCAACAGGGGTTGCCAAGAGAGTTGCCTAAGTAGCAACTTCAAATATTGCTAACGTGATTCCTCTATATTAGTTTTATATTTAGCAACCCCTATTGGAGATGTTTTTATGTGACTGCTGAGCTGTACTGTTGTGATACATGATTTGGTGTTTGGTTTGTAGAGTTTGTATGCTAAAATGGTTTCAGTGGAGCATGGCAATATGCTTATATGCATATATGTTGTAAATGTCTATTGCTGAAAATTAAATAATCACACACACACATGTTCATAAACCAGGCTATAATAATATCTTTATAATTCTTTTTTTTATATTAATTGTTATTGCTCAAGGTGTGGACTAGTGTAAGTTGATTTGTTTGTATGTTGATATCCAGTTTACCTTATGATGTGTATGTTATGAGTAGGTGTAGGTCTAGAGTAAATTAATGAATGTCTGATTCTTGATAGGAAATGGTGGAGTGGGAGCACAAGAGTAAAATTCCTGGAAAGATGCATGCTTGTGGGCATGATGCACATGTCACAATGCTGCTTGGTGCTGCAAAGATTCTACAAGTGCATCATGAAGCTTTAAAGGTTTGATTTGACGATGACATATTCGTAGTTTGATCTGTATTAGAATCCTTTAATTATTCACACGACTTTTTAGGCAAACTTTATGGAATCTTTACGTAGTCGTAGTTTATATATCATTTACGAGAACAGTGAGGGCGCGGAGTTGTATCATGAGTTGAAAATAGTCGGGAATGATTTTTGTCGTTAGTTTTAGTAAATGATGTTTTTCTGGCTTGTATCTGCTTTCGTGTGACTTTAGCTACCTGGCTGATAAGTGTAGTAGTGTATGCTTGATATTAAGTGTGATTTTACAATGCTCCATTCTCATTTCTTTTAAAGTATATGAATTATCTCTACTTTTTGCTTTCGACAGGGAACTGTTGTACTTGTTTTCCAGCCTGCAGAGGAAGGAGGTGGCGGAGCAAAGAAAATGGTAAATGCAGGAATTCTTGAGAACGTGAAAGCATATTTGGTCTGCGTGTTGCACCTGAATTGCCTATAGTCAACGTTTACTCTAGGCTTGGTCCTGTTATGGCCGGGAGTGGATTTTTTGAAGCTGTCATTAGTGGGAAAGGTGGTCATGCTGCCATTCCTCAGCACTCAATTGACCCAATATTGGCAGCTTCAAATGTAGTTGTCAGTTTACAGCATCTTATTTCGCGCGAAGCAGATCCTCTCGACTCTCAGGTGAATTTTCTCGTATTGTTTTGACACACTAATACATGGATATCAATTTAGATTATCTTGTTAAATATTTTTGTCAAACAATTGTAAATAATGTAAGCAAGCTTTTAGACCACTAATTTTGTTGAGTTAAGAATTGTATAGGGATAGTTTTCCTGGGAAGATCTTGACAAGTAGGTTGCGTAGGTTTGCTTTCAAAAGAGGATGTATTGTTGGTGGGAAAAATAATGGTTTAATGTTCTATCCTCTTAATTACAAGCCTTTGCTTTCTTTGTGATCCGTGTTGTGGTTTGTGGATATATACATTTTAAAGAACCTTTTTGCTTGGACTAGATGCCTATATTTCTTTTGTTCTAAATAACTCATAGAGCTTCATTGGGAACTTCAACTGCAAACAGAGGGTTGTTGTAGTCTTGATGGTAAATTTTTCAGGTTGCTCCTCTTTTCCCAGCAACCTATTAGTAAGAGAGAGAGAGAGAGAGAGAGAGAGGGAGGGAGGGGAGGGAGGTGAACTGAACCAAGACTTGAAGACAGAGAAAGAGAGTGGAGGATGGAGATCCTTTTTCTTATTGACTGGCCCCTGTTGCACTTCATCCTTCTGTTTACTATACTCTTGCCGTTCTGTTTACTACTCTTGCTGAATTTTGTTTGCCACCCGCTTCTTCTCTTGTGGGTCTGATTGAACCGTCTACTCCTTATGAACGAGCTTGTTCCAAATGCCTCTTCGATTTGGAAGTTATTACGAAGATAGTAAGACGGTGTTCCCCTTCCTATGTATTTTCCCGCCTTGCCAATTTTTTCCCTTTAATCCCTGCTAGACCCCATCCTTTCTCTCCCATTAGCCCTTTACCCTTTTATCGGAATGGTTAAGGTAGAAAGTTATCATATTCTCGCTAATATACTCTATTTGAAGATTTTCAGACCCTGTGAAAAGTGTGAGTGAACATACACTGTAGAAAGATGAGGGGATGATTTATATGTATAAGTTTCCTTCCAGGTAGTTACAGTTGCAAAATTCAAAGGAGGTGATGCATTTAATGTTATTCCAGATTCTGTTGTTGTTGGTGGCACATTTCGAACCTTCTCAAAAGAATCTTTGATGCAGCTCAAGCAGCGAATTGAGGAGGTACATATATGTGCTTAAGTTGCAATTGTGATCTAAGAATTATAATATAATTTTTTTGTATGAAGTGAAATTCTTGAACACATATTGCTGGTAAAAAGATTGACCACCAACAGAAGGTTGAAACTACCCAAGTTTAAATATCAACACCCAACCTACCTCTCTATGGCACTTTTAACGAGGACACCCTCGTCATTTTAGAATTCGTTCACTAAAAAAACTAATAATGATCTACTTTATGTTTCTGTATGTACTTGCATTGGCATTACTTTTCTTAAGTCGGCATTAAATATCTAAATTGTTCTAAATAATTACTGAAGTATCATAATTCCCATTCCCAGCCCTGGCAACTCTTATATTTTCAGACTACATTTTCTTTGCTTGTTGCATCTTTAACAGGTTATTATTGGACAAGCAGCTGTACAAAGGTGTACAGCAACTGCCAATTTTCTAGAAAGTGAGAAACCATTCTACCCTCCTACTGTCAATGATAAAGACCTGCACCAGTACTTCCAAAATGTCGCGGCAGACATGATTCATAAATCCAGTGTAAAAGAAATGCAGCCAATGATGGGAGCCGAAGATTTCTCATTTTACCAAGAGGAGATACCAGGTTACTACTATAATCTCGGGATGAAAAATGAAACAAAAGGAAATCTTGCATATCTGCACTCTCCCCATTTTGAAATCAATGAAGATGCACTTCCTTTTGGCGCTGCACTTCAAGCGTCACTAGCTGCTAGATATATATTTGAAAATCAACCAGAAACCACGCCAATGAATCAAGAACATCGCGATGAGTTGTAGCTGTATTTTTTAGAATTATTGGTTAAAAAAGTTCCCGCGGCACTTGATGGAGCTTCAATAATCTCGTGCTGCTCGAACAAGTAATTACAGTAATTGAGTAGCCAGTGGTGATGCATTAGACTATCTACCCAACACACTATGAATGTGTAACCAAGCAGCTTAACTATACGCAGATCTTGTAACAATGACCATTGTAAAATTATTTCCAAGAATGATGTTGAACCTTGTATTATTATTGTAGACTAATTTTCTATTAGGACCATCTCCAATTTATTATAGCTAATTAGCTATGTAGATAATAAGATGTTGTCTATATTACAAAAAAAAAACAAAAAGATACATTCGAAAAAAAAAGATGGAAAATAGAGTGTGAAATAATAATAAAAATTACCGATTTGGAAGAAAATGAATACGAGATGGCACTCCGGTCAACTTTATCGATATAAATATTTACCAACACTTAAAAATTAAAAATTAATTATAAATCAGTCAAAAAAAAAATTAAAAATTAATAGTCAATAAATGTATAATTTCAATCAATTCGTATTAATATTTACCAACACTTATTTATAATTAATAGCAATAAATGTATAATTTCTATAAATTAATATATTTTTTATTTATAATACACCGTATAAAATACATTAATGAAGTCGGTTAATTTGGCGCTCCCTCCGCCCTAACCTTTTCTTTTATCTTCCCAAACCGAACTCACCGCCGTTAAAATGGCAACGGCGGCGATGCCGAGCTTAAGTCTCCGGCGGTTAAACTTTTCTCATCCATGGCTTCTCAATCTCCGTACACACTCTTTCTTTACAACACCATTAGCAACATTAGATTCTCTATCTTTTGAACCTTCAAAACACCCTCAATCAAACACTACCACCACTAAGAACGAGGAGACAAATACCAAAACGACGTCATTTTATCCCAAACGAGGACAGACTTTAGAACTCGAATGCGAATCCATAGCTTATAAAGGCAAAGGTGTTTGTAAAGTTGCTGATACCGGTTTTGTTCTTATGTGTGATCGTGTGCTCCCTGGTGAACGTTTCATCGGTCGCGTTACTCGAAAAAGAGATAATTATGCTGAGGTACTCTTTCGAATATCTCCTAATTTATTCCATTGATTATTCCGTTATTCGTAGTATTGTAGTCTAGTGGATACGTAATTACTTAGCATATGTGGATGTATTTGCAATGCCTAAATTTATTTAATGGATGCACATTGCACGTGTAGCATTGTAGTCTTGTGGTTATGTAATTACTATAGTATAGGTGGATGTACTTGCGATATTTAAATTTATTTAATGGATGCACGTTTACGTGAGTGTTTAAATTTTGAGATAGCTGAGTGATGTGGATAAGATGATTGGTTGTTAATAAAGATGTACATTGTGATTGTGAGTAATGCAGGTGAAAAAATTAAAGACACTATCTCCACACCGGGATGCTGTGGAGGCGCCGTGTGAATATGCTTTGCATTGTGGAGGTTGTAAAACGCAGAACCTCTTGTATGAAGCTCAAGTTAGAGCTAAGGAACAACAAGTTCGGGAATTGGTTGTACATGTTGGGAGGTTTCCTAATAAGGAATTGGAGAGTATTATGAAGCCTATTGTTCCTTGTGATATCCAGTTTCATTACCGAAACAAGGTTAGCTAAGAGCAATATTGAATTTTAAGTTGATGAACAAAATATCGAGTTTGCATTGGGACCCTTGTTAGTTGGGGATTTTATCGAATCATAGTTAGTCCAATCCTAAACATGAGCTTATATTTTTTATGTTTATGTAAAACTAGGAAGATTGATTTCCCCCCTCTATAATGATTATGCAGATGGAGTTCTCATTTGGCCCTAAAAAATGGGTACCCATAGAACTGTTGGAGGAGGGAAGCTCTAACAACAACGATGCTTATGCTTTGGGTCTGCATGTTCCTGGATTTTTTGATAAGATTCTTAATGTCGACATTTGCTTATTGCAAAGTGAACCAGCTAATAAGGTATGCTGCTTGCTAATAAGATATTTAATAAGATTCTTAATGAATTATTGATATAATTCATTGGTTTTGATCGAATTGAAGAAATTAGGTTTTTAAAAAAAATAATTATTTGAGTTCCCTGCCTAAGAGTTCAAACTTATCCTAAGATATTAAATACACATTCTATTTTGTTACTATACTATATATAATACTATATCAAAAACACGTTATCACATACTTTGAATCATGCTATTTAATAAATAAAATAAATCAAATTAAAATTAAAATAATATAAATTGTTACCCATATAATGAACTATTATAGAAGGGGGGTTGAATATAATAGTACCAAACAATCGACTTTAGAACACAAGTATGTAAAAGATGAACTGTTTGTATTAACTTTAACAAACTTAATACAAAACTCTCTCAAGAAATCAGATATTCTTAAGAGTTGCTAGGTTATGAGAATAATGTAAAACATGAACGATACATCAATGTAAACCTAATTCTGTGTTTATATAGTACACAACTACCTATCTAATTACAACAAAGATAATGATCAATAAATACAGATATACGATTTCCATCATTATCTTCCTAAAAGATAGCTTCCATTGAGGTAATTGTATTTCACACAATCACTTCCTTTTTTGTCTTCAATCATCTCCTGATTTATCGATTTCCAACGGTCAAACTCTGATCAACATAAACTCTGATCAACATAAACTCTGTCGGTTAGCAAACTCTGATTGAATAAACTCCGATGACGTCAGATAAACTCTGTCTGATAAACTCTGGCATCTTTAGTTTTTCATATCTAACAATCTCCCCTAATTTATGCTTTAAGCAATAAAACATAAATTTGAACTTATGATGTCAGAAACCTCTAAGACAAATGTATCAGAGTTTATCCAAACTACCTTTTTATACCCTAATGTAGAAAAAGTTNGATTGAATAAACTCCGATGACGTCAGATAAACTCTGTCTGATAAACTCTGGCATCTTTAGTTTTTCATATCTAACAATCTCCCCTAATTTATGCTTTAAGCAATAAAACATAAATTTGAACTTATGATGTCAGAAACTTCTAAGACAAATGTATCAGAGTTTATCCAAACTACCTTTTTATACCCTAATGTAGAAAAAGTTTCCATCTAGAAAGTCATCAAGTAACTTCTTTTCAGCTGCCTTTAATAATTTCATCAGTTGAGATTTTACTTCATTCATCTGCTCACCAGAGTCATCAATTTGGTACATAACAGCCCTTAAGTTGTATATTGGAGTCCTCTCCATTCTTTCATCCATAACAATGCAACATGCTTTTTGACCACCTGGATTCAGAACAAGAGTAGAAATACCAACTATCATTTTGATTTGTCCATTTCCTTTGCTCATTTCCTTTTCAGTTTCATCCTCAAACATGTACCTTGGCTTGTACTCTTCATCAGAGTCTAACATCATCAACTTTTCAGTCTTTCTTTTACTAGCAATTGCACATTCTAGAATTTTCACCCATTTTGTTGTGGTCTCATTCTCATTATTTAACAAACAAAGAACATATTCAAGTTCCTTTGATGACTTATGAGCCAGATCTTCTTCAACCAATTTCAAGACTCTTCCATCTTCTAGAAAATACAAAAGCTTTTCCTTAGGGACATTACCATCAAAAACATCCTTAACCAAATGAACAACAATGAGCTTGTCCAAATGATCTTGAGTCAGTTCTTCTTCAGGTTTGTCCTTAAGAGAATAAGGATCTTTGAAAGCATTTGCTTCTCTTCTATAGAGCTTGGCTTGTGAACTTCCAATTCCTCCATTATCTCTTCCAAGTCTAGCATCCAGAGTCAGAGTTTCAGACCTTGTCCACAATAAGTCAAAAGTTCTCTTCCTGACCAGAGTTTGTTGTTCATCTTTCTCATCTTCAAAACTAGTTCCTCCTGGAAAAAATGTAGTTCCCTGCATAATAAGTGGAGTCTTTGGTTTTGATAAGCTTTCTGTTGAACAATCTGAGATGATTGAGTCTTTGCAATCTCTACACTTGCCCCTCTGTTTGACCTTGTAACAGGCTTGGATGACTGTTGAGGTATGACAGATGTAGATGTTTCAGGTTTCTTCTTGATCAGAGTTTTCTTTGGAATAGGAGTTTTCTTTTTCTTTGACTGGACTTGAGCATTGTCAATACCAACAATCATCTTCTTCATTTCCTGTTTTGCAGTAGCTGGATCAATACCTGGATTTTCTTCTTCATCTAGTTTCAGTGCTAGTTTTGTATCCTTGTCAGTTTCTTCTGGCTTTTCTTTTTCAGCCAACTGCCTTACAAACTCTTCATCTTTATTGAATTGCTCCAATTGAGCAACATGATCTATATCAGTCAGAGTTTGCTGATTTTCTTGAGCTTTTCCAGATCCTGAGGGAATCAGAGTTTGATCAGTCAGAGTTTGAGTTTGTATACTCTTTTCACCCTTATGACTCCCTTGGCTTTTATCATCTAAGCCATCACCACCACCTTCAGGTTTATCAGAGTTTAAAATAACATCCACTTTGCATTTGTCTTTAACTACTTTCTCCCCCTTTCTAACATCAGAAGAAATTGTCAGTATGTCTGCAATGATATGCAACATACTTTGCAGAGAAGTCACAACAATAGCAATTTTATCAACTTTAGATTCCAAGGCTTCTTGCTTATTGGACACATCCTGAATCTTTTTCTCTAGGACTTGTTGATATTTTTGAACAGTACCTTGAACAGAAGCACTCTGTTTGTCAACATTCTTGCTAATATCAGAAGCTTCACTATGAAGACCTTTGGTCAACACATTAGTAGCTTTTAAGTCAGTCTTCATTTCATCAGAGTTTAGCTCAGAATCAGCTTTGTTAATCAAGTCATGAACATGATGCCAAGAGATATCTTCATGAGAGAATTTCCAAGACATATCCCATATGGTTTGTCTTTGTGAGCTAAGAATTGCTGCAGTTGAAGTCTATCCCAAACCACTATTTCTGAAAACACCTTTCTGAGTAAGAGCAGGTTCAATTTCAGCCTTTAGTTGATCAACCACACAATAATCCAGATAGACCATCTTTAATCTATCAAGTGCATCATGAGCATTTTTAGGCCAATGTTTGGAGTTGTATCTCTGAATGTAAGGAATAGAGAGATCAGTGACCACTTCATCCTAAAAAATAGGACTAGAATCCCCAGAGTTTGCATCTTCTTCATCTGCAACTTCATCAGACATTGGCACCTCAGAGTGTAGAGTTTGAGAGACAGGTTGAGCAGCAGAGCCTGTTTTAGTTATACTCTGAGTACCTGCACAAAGAACAACACACCCTAAGACACTCTTTTCTTTTAAAGTAATCTCATTACTTCTCACATCACACATCTCATGAGTTTTGAGAGTCAGAGTTTGCTCACTAGAAGTAACTAACATATGTCTCATATCTAACACTCCTTTTGCCAGAACCAGTATCTGCCTCTCATTTTCAGTTCTGTTTTTCACACATTTTACCTCAGTCTCATAAGAAAGGCTCAAATCACAATGACCTACAGAAATAAGAGGGGGCTGAGAAAGGAGATCTGTGGTCACATGGATAAAGGGTTCCTTTCCAGGACTATCCATAGTCATTCTAGCAGTAAAAGATGGGAATATAAATTTTGAACTTATGCTATCAGAGTATGTAAATTCTGAATAAAAGTAAGAGTTTATACCTTTAGCTTTTGTAGAGTCTGATGGAGTGTCCAGTGGCTTTGTAGAAAGTGGTTGCACCAGTATTGCATCTGATAGTGCCAAATGATTAACATCAGAGCTTGATTTCTCAACATTTGTATCACTAGATTCAGAGTTTAGCTGATATTCCTTAGTTGGGTCTGCAATCACATTGGTGGTGATTGGTTCTTGTGGGACTAGAGTCTGTTCAATAGCTGCTTCACCACTTTGAGGTGAAGGTTCCTGTGTGCTAGACTCTGCCAGAGTTTGGCCTTTAGCATCATCAACAACAGGATCTTCAGTCAGAATTTGAGTGCCTGCATCCAAACTTTGATTGGATGGTTCTTGTGTGGCTGGGGCCTGAACAACTTCTTTATTGAGTTGAAGGTTCTTGTGGATTGTACCCCTGATCCAAGTTTGCTTCATCTGCTTGTTCAATGGTTTCTGTTGGCTTTGATCAACAGGTTCTTGTGGGCCTGGCCTGTCAGAGACTGCTACTTCACATTGAGAAGTAGGTTCTTGTGTGTCTAGGCCAAATGAAACCTTCTTCTTTTTCCTTCTTGAGAAAAGCTTGGTAGTTTCAGAGTTTGGAGACTGTAGAAATTGTTGAGCAGCCATTTCTTTCTTGACTTCTTCAACTAATTCTCTCACTCTCTCATAGGAGATTTCCTTGATTATAGGCTGAGAAGTCTTGACAGGAGAATCAGAGATTATTATTGGAATATGAGAAAATGTTGGATCAACTTGAATACTAGGATTGTCATCATCATTTTAATCCCAATATTTCTCATCAACAATTTTACTATCAGCCCCTGTTCCCTTTGGTACCTCATTTGAAGTACCCTCCAAGGTAATTACATGACTAGTAAAAGGATTAACATGATGTGATTTACCATCCATTTCAGCCAATTCAACATTTTCTTCTCGATTGGCATTTTCATCATCACCATCTACCTCAATTCCACCGATGTTACTATTTATGTGGTCAGGCAATACAGAATTGTCAGACTTTATAACAACATCAAAGTGTAGTGGATCAGAGTTTAGAGCTTTAGTTGAAGAGAAATATTGAGAGATTTTGCCTTTAACCAGTTTCTTCTTCTTCTTAACAGGCTCTGATATTGGATTGACATGGAATGGCTTCATGAATGAGGCATGAGCAATATCTGAGGCAAGTTTGACAGATTTCTTGATAGAAAATACCATGCCTTCAGCACTGTCATCAGAGTCTATTTGCTCATCAATTAATTTCCTTTTTCTGGGAGGAGACTGTGACACTGATTTGCCCTTCCTTT
Source organism: Oenanthe javanica (assembly GCA_008931105.1). Taxonomy (NCBI): domain Eukaryota; kingdom Viridiplantae; phylum Streptophyta; class Magnoliopsida; order Apiales; family Apiaceae; genus Oenanthe; species Oenanthe javanica. The sequence continues at coordinate 33,201 of QRFB01004037.1, read as the reverse complement.
TGAGGCCTGAGCCCTGTGCCTAAGAGGTGTGTTTTGCAACTGATGTCTTTTAGGAGACAATAGAGGTTGACCTTGGGACTGTATCAGTGTTTGGATGGTGACTTGGGCTAGAATCAGAGTGGGTGACTGGTAAACTCTGATTCATAGTCACTGAAAGAAAATCTCTTCCATACACAGTAAGTATTCTGTGATTCAGAAGAAGCCTGACCCATATGGGATAAAACAATCTTGGCAAGATGACATCTTTTTCTTTTTTGACATCTTTCCTTGTCAAGTCAGCAAAAAATCTTTTGTTCATTTTAAAAGTAGGCAAAACTTGATCATCAGCAAAACTAACATTTGGCAGTAAATGATTGAAAATTAACTGTAAAAATCTACCATAATATACAGTATGCTCATCATCACTAATTTTAGCAGCTATTTTCCTAATTAACATACAAGGAAAATTAAAATTAGATTATGGGCCAGAGAGTACCCAATTTGTTGAGAGAGTTGGGGAATTGCATCAAAGTTCGTACACTTTGGAGTGAAGGCTCTGGTGATGCAATAGAAAAAGAAGCTCCACTCCTTTCTCAGAAGTGGCCTAGTCAGACTCCCCAACTTCGTTCGGCTCCCATTGTAGTCAATCTCTTGAAAGAACTCCTTCATTACAAAGTCATCAACTAAATCATAGACAACCACTTTTGGAAGTCGAAGGGCCTGTCGAATCATGTTAGGAGTGATTGAGTGACGCCCATTGCATCTAAAAGTGATAATCAACTCCTCATCATCATTAGCGTTGTTAAACTCTATTGTTGACCAGATTTTCACCAGTGTTTGAGCAGAGATGTCATTAGGTGCTTGTAAAGCATACCCAATGCAGCTATTTGAGAGAAAATCCTGGATGACATGAAAATCTCCAAGAGCATCTGCTTTATCAAGAAGAGCAGTATAGTTAGTAGTAACAAATGTGTAGTTCTTGAAAGAAACTGCCTTGGATGTCATTGAAGTGGTAGATTCAAGCTTGGTGAGATTAGGGTTTTGAAGAAAAAAGCGAGAGAGATAAAGATAGAGAGAAAAAGATGCAGATGTGAATTGTAACTCAAAGTAAGAATACGAATGAATTAACACTTCCCTCTTAATTAACTTTTAACTCTTAGTGGGACACGTGGCATAATCTGACAGGATGAGTAATGAGTAGTGCAATTCTCAAAATACAGCATATATGTGTGTATCTATGTATAAAAATGAAACGTTTTTCATGACAGACACACGCAGTTAATGTTACTCCAATAAGAGATTAACAATTATGACGTCACAAAATTAAATATGATGTCATAAATAAAATAATCACTAATAATTGTTTATTTAAAACATAAATAACAACAATAAAGAGTTTGACTGATATCAGAGATTATAATCTCCATGGATCAGAGTTTACTGCATTCTCTGATAGAGTTTACCACATACTCTGACAGAGTTTACCATAAATACTGATGGTTGTGATCATCAGAGTTTATTGATTCTGAAACACTTTCAGGAGATTAATTACTGATATTGCCTGTTACTTGTTTTTTGGAGTTGAGCTACTTGTCACCATTCCTAGTTCAGAAATCAATCTTGTAAATGTTGCTTCACACAATGACTTTGTGAAAATATCTGCTAGCTGTTGGTTTGTTGGAACAAAATGCATTTCAATTGTGTCTTCCATAACATGTTCTCTTATGAAATGATATCTGATACTGATGTGTTTTGTCATGGAATGTTGAACAGGGTTTCCTGTCATTGCAATGACACTTTGATTATCACAATAAATAGAAATTTTAGAAAAGTTCAAACTATAGTCCAACAGTTGATTCCTCATCCACAAAATCTGAGCATAACAGCTTCCTACAACTATATATTCAGCCTCTGCAGTTGATGTGGAGATTGATTTCTGCTTCTTGCTAAACCATGAGACAATTCTTCCACCTAGAAATTGACAACTTCCACTTGTGCTTTTCCTATCTATTTTGAATCCTGTAAAATCAGCATCTGAATAGCCTATAAGTTTAAAATCAGACTAGGATAACTTAAATCAAGATTAATGGTTCTTTTGAGATATCTAAAGATTCNAAATGATATCTGATACTGATGTGTTTTGTCATGGAATGTTGAACAGGGTTTCCTGTCATTGCAATGACACTTTGATTATCACAATAAATAGAAATTTTAGAAAAGTTCAAACTATAGTCCAACAGTTGATTCCTCATCCACAAAATCTGAGCATAACAGCTTCCTACAACTATATATTCAGCCTCTGCAGTTGATGTGGAGATTGATTTCTGCTTCTTGCTAAACCATGAGACAATTCTTCCACCTAGAAATTGACAACTTCCACTTGTGCTTTTCCTATCTATTTTGAATCCTGTAAAATCAGCATCTGAATAGCCTATAAGTTTAAAATCAGACTCTCTAGGATACCTTAAATCAAGATTAATGGTTCTTTTGAGATATCTAAAGATTTTCTTAACAACAATAAGATGTTGTTCCCTTGGATTTGGTTGAAATCTAGCACATAGACAAGTTATAAACATAATATCTGGTCTACTAGCAATCAAATAAAGTAGTGATCCAATCATACCTCTATATGTTGTCATATCAACTGACTCACTAATATCTTGATCCAATTTGGTTGCTGTGGCCATAGGAGTTGTAACGGATGCAGAGTCTAACATTTAAAACTTTGTAAGTAAGTTTCTTGTTTATTTTGACTGACTTATGAAAATGCCTTCATCAGTGTGTTTCACTTGCAATCTCAAGAAGTAGCTCATCTCTCCCATCATACTCATTTGATACCTGGACTGCATTAGTTTTGAAAATCATTCACACAGTTTCTCATTAGTAGATCCAAATATAATATCATCAACATATATTTGAACTAGTAAAAGGTCCTTTTCCTGATTTCTATAAACAAGGTTTTATCAATTGTACCTCTTGTGAAACCACTTTCAAGTAGAAATTGAGCTAATGTTTCATACTAGGCTCTTGGAGCTTGTTTGAGACCATATAGAGCCTTGTCTAGCTAGTAGACATGATTTGGATACTTTGGATCAATAAAACCAGGAGGTTGTTCAACATATACCTCCTCTTCCAGCTCACCATTTAGAAATGCACTTTTAACATCCATCTGGTATACTTTGAATTTCTTGTGTATAGCATAAGGAAGAAAGATTCTAATTACTTCTAGTCTAGCTACAGGTGCAAAGGTTTCATCATAGTCAATGCCTTCCTGTTGTGAGTACCCTTTAGCAACTAGTCTTGCTTTATTTCTTATTATGATCCCATCAGAGTCTGTCTTGTTCCTGAACACCCATTTTGTGTCAACAATGGATCTGTTCTTTGGTTTTGGAAGAAGGGGCCAAACCTCATTTCTTTCAAACTCATTCAATTCTTCCTGCATTGCAGTAACCCAGTCTGCATCCTTCAGAACATCTTCAACTTTCTTTGTCTCTGTTTGAGAAAGAAAACTATGATAGAGACATTCATTCTGAGTAGCTTTCTTTGTTTGTACTCCACTGTCTAGATCACTAATTATCAAGTCAGGTGTATGGTCTTTGGTCTATTTCCTTGGATGGGGAAGATTTCTTGAGCTAGATTCTCCCCCATGATCTGTGCCATCATAGTATGATTCTTCAGTGAATGCTGATGCTCCCCTTGAAGTTGTGCTAACCTCAGAGTTTGATTGATCAGAGTTTGATCCTTCAGATTCTATCTCTGTCACGGATTGGTCAGCCTTTGATATTTCAATGACTAATGTTAGTTGTACAATTTCAGTAGAAGATTGATGTTGCTCCCCCTCAACATGTGCATAATCTTCTATTACTGGTTCATTTTCATTAGAGTTTGGAGATTCAGAGTTTGACTCATCAGAGTCTGTGTCCTGTTGACCTTTGAGTAGTTCATTTTCAAAACTCAGAGATTTCTGAGCTTCTTCATCATGTAATCCTGTTATCTTTGTTTCATCAAAAGAGACATGTATAGATTCCATGACTACCTTGGTTGGTTGTTGAATAACCAACAAAAATACCTTCATCTGCTTTGAGTTCAAACTTTTTCAATTGCTCATGATGTGTTTTATGAATAAAACACGTGCTTCCAAATATATGAAAGTATTTCACATTTGGCTTCCTTCCCTTCATCATTTCATATGGAGTCACTCCATGCTTATTTATCAAGGTACAATTCTGAGTGATGCATGCAGTATTCACAGCTTCTTTCCAGAAGTAAGTAGGAAGCTTTGCTCCTTCCAACATTGTTATAGCAACTTCAATGAGAGTTCTGTTCTTTCTCTCAACCACACCATTTTGTTGAGGTATTCCAGGTGCTGAAAATTGTTGAATAATTCCTTTGTTTGAACATAATTCTTTCATTGCAGAGTTTTTAAACTCTGTTCCCTTGTCACTCCTCAGAGTTTTTACTTTAAGTGTTGATCCATTCTCAATCATAGTAATATGATCAAAAATGACTTCAGCTGTTTCATCCTTCTTATGTAAGAAATACACCCAAGTAAATCTTATAAAGTCATCCACTATCACCAGTGTATATTTCTTCTTTCCAATGGACAGTATGTTGACATGTCCAAACAAATCAAGATGCAAAAGATGAAAAGGTTCTTCAACAGAATTCTTAGTCTTGCTTTTGAAGGATGTCTTCTTTTGCTTTGCCTTTTGACATGAGTCACATAGTCCATCAGGATGAAATTGAAATTTTGGTAGACCTCTTACAAGATCCTTCTTCACTATCTCATTGATGTTTCCAAAGTTCAGATGACACAACTTTTTGTGCCAATTCCAGCTTTCCGAGGATGAAGCCTTTCCAAGTAGGCAAGTTATTGGACCATCAGTGTTTGCCTCCAAACTTGCTTCAAACAGATTGTTCTGTCTATGACCACTTAGAACCACTTTGCTAGTCTTTTTGCTTTTGACTTCACAATTTGTTTCATGAAATTTCACAGAATAACCTCTGTCTGTCATTTGACTCACACTCAAAAGATTGTGTTTGAGTCCTTCAACCAGAGCTACATTTTCAATGATGACATTTCCAATCACAATATTGTCATATCTCAGTATTCTTCCTATGTTGCTATCTCCATAAAATACTGCTGAGCCAACTTTCTCCTCAAACTCTGAAAGCAGGGATTTGTTTCCAGTCATGTGTGCAGAACATCCACTATCTATTACTAGGATGTTTCTCATGTTTCCCTGTAATCAATTAATGCAACTTAATTAGTAGTTTTGAGGATCCAAACAAGTTTGGATCCTTTCTTTTTAAAATTGTTATCTTTTGCAGCAGAAGTAACTTTATCAGAGTTTATGTTAACAGAGTTTGCATTTTCAGAGTTTGTTTTTCTTCTATCAGCTTTTACAACATACTTTTGTTTAACAACATAATTAGAAGAAACACGAGTTTTATTCAAATGAGGCAAAAGTTCATAGTAATTGAAATACAGACTATGATATTCTTTACATGTGTAAATAGAATGCTATAAACTACCACAGTGAAAACAAAGATTTTGTGGTCTATATCTAGTCTGTTTTCTATCTCTTGATCTAGGTCTTTCAGGTTCCTTCTTTTTATTCTGCCTGCAGTCAATATCAAGATGATTGTAATTTCCACATGTGAAAGTTTTTTCTAGGAGCATCAAGAATATTCTTATAATTATTCTCCCTAGAAATTCCTACTTTCCCCTTTCTATTCCTTTTGACCTTTTTAGGCTTATTCTTGTTAGTGACAGACTTCAGTTTTTCCTTTAACTGTTTTTGGGAAAGTAACCCAATATTAACTGGTTTAGTCTTAGACACACTACTTTCTTTGTTTTTATCATTTTTAGAACACTTATCATAAGTGTCTTTTTCAATACTGGCTCTAACAAAGTTAACAGGTTTGCTCAATTTTTCTTTTACCCCTGTGTGTGTTTTATCATTCTTTTTACCAGCTATTTTCTAGATTATCAGACTCATAACCTAAAGTAGATGTCCAATTCTTGTCAAAAAAAATTTCTTGGACTTTTTTACCAGAGTTTATCCAAACTCTGAAAGTCTCCTTTTCTTTGACTATCTCATCTTTTAAGCAAGTGACATGTATCTCTAGCTAAATTTGCATGTGAATAACATTCTCACAGTCTTTCTTAGTACTTAACATGTGAACAAGTTCAGATTCAAGAAAATCATTTTTGGCAGACAAAGTTTGAATTTCTGATTTTAGTCTTTCATTTTCAATAGATTGAGTTTTAAAGCTAACATGCAAGGTTCTCAGAAAAGACTTCATTTCACATAAATTGTCAGTATTTATATTGAAAGTAAAATCTGGTACCTTGTCAGAGTTTGTAGTGGGAGTCTCAAAGTTTGCCATGAGAGCATAATTCACTTCCTCATCATAGTTTGATGAACCCATCTAGTCCTTATTGGATGATATGAGCGCCTTTCCAGTTTCTTTGCTTCTGCACTTAGTTGCATAGTGCCCCATCTTGTTACACTTGTAACACTTGAGACTCCCTTTTGTCAAGTGTTTAATTTAGACTTCCCTTCTCTTTCTTCTTTTCTTCTGAATCTTTCTTTATTTTCAAAATCACAAGATCTCTTCTGAAACTTGCCCTGATTTCTAAACTTCCCGTACTTCATCTTTTTGAAGCCTTTGACAATCATAGAAATCATTTTCATCATATCAGAGTCTGTGGATTCATCATCAGAGTCTGCATTAGAGTTTACTTTAGACTCTGACTCATTACTTTCCTTTACCAACATAACTTTTCCTTTTCTTGTTGAGACTTTTAAGACCTTTTCTTTTGGTTCTTCAATCTTAGTCTTAACATTCAAGGCAGCAGACTTTACCTTGACACTCTTCCCATTCTTTCTTTGATGTAACTCCAAGTCATGAGTCTTCAGCCTTCCATACACTTCATCTAGAGACATGTCTTCCAGATCAGCCATGTCTCTTATCAAGGATGTTGTAAATCCCATTCTTCAGGAAGAACCCTTAGAAATTTGGTGTTTGAATCCTCATTATCATACACCTTATCAATCAAAGCTAAATCAATCAACAGAGTAAGGAATCTGTTATAAGTATCAGTAAGAGACTCATTTTGTTTAGCCTCAAAGTATTCATATTCTTGAATAAGAATAGATCTCCTGTTCTTTTTTATCTCTCTGATCTCTCTGGTTCCTTGACATTGAACCTCTAGTGCATCCCAAATTTCTTTAGCAGTCTTGCAAGCAATTACCTTGTTTGACATTACAGAGTCAAGACTGTTATGCAAAATGTTTCTAACCTTTGCATCTTTGAGAACTTCCTGTTTCTCTTCATTAGTCCACTCTTTCTTGTCCTTCAGAGTGTAGTGTTCAGAAACTTATCTTTCTTCCACTGCTGTTGGTGAAACTAATTTTGTTGGTAGGTACTGACCTTCATTAATCCTGTCTAAATAGTCAGGATCTGTGGCTTCCAAGAACATCATCATCTTCACCCTCCATGTAGGGTATTCAACCTTTTTCAAGATTGGAATTCTGATACTTTCATACTTGTTTCCAGACATTGTTTTAAGATCTTTAAGGTTAAATAAACTGCCTGCTCTGATACCAATTGTTACCCAGATAATGAACTATTATAGATGGGGGGGTTGAATATAATAGTACCAAACAATCGACTTTAGAATACAAGTATGTAAAAGATGAACTATTTGTATTAACTTTAATAAACTTAATACAAAACTCTCTCAAGAAATCAGATGTTCTTAAGTGCTGTTAAGTTATGAGAATAATGTAAAACATGAACGATACATCAATGTAAACCTAATCCTGTGTTTATATAGTACACAGTTACCTATCTAATTACAGCAAAGATAATGATCAATAAATACATATATACGATTTTCATCATTATCTTCCTAAAAGATAGCTTCCATTGAGGTAATTGTATTTCACACAATCACTTCCTTTTCTGTTTTCAATCATCTCCTGATTTATCGATTTCCAACGGTCAAACTCTGTTCAGCATAAACTCTATCGATTAGCAAACTCTGATTGAGTAAACTCTGATGACATCAGACAAATTCTGTTTGATAAACTCTGGCATCTTCAGTTCTTTATATCTAACATAAATTAATAAATATTAATACATTTTTAAAATTTAATCAATTTATATATGAGAAAATTATATTGAATTAATTTTAAATAACCGATGACTACTGCTAACTATTTTTATAATTAAAAGTCATTTATATTTCTAAAAAAATGTTAATACACATGTTAACTTGTCATAACACACATTAAATATTAATATGGAGTAATATGTTTAGTTCAATAAAAAATCTGTCATATATTAGTATGAAAAAATGAGATGTAAAAATTATTATGATGATAATTGTTATGTATCATTTTATTTTTTAATATTAACTTAAACTTTAAATCTCATTAGTAATATAATAACATCTATTATTTATTGATGCAAGATTTAAATTACATATATTATATAATTATTTATAAATTGCAATTAATACTATACTACTGAAAATTTAATAACATAAAAATACTTATTCAAATGAATAATTATATTATTATATTATTAACAGATACATATATATTATATCTCATATACAATAATATCTATTAAATTTTATATAAAATAAACTAATAGAGATTTTATCAAAAATATATTTAAATCTAATATGTATAATCTTAAATATATTAATCATATGTTTGATATATTAAAAAATCATGTTCATAATATTTCGAATCACAAAATTTAACATATTTATTTATTAATAATATAAATTTGTATTTTGTTCGATGTACATATTTATTTTTAATATTTTATAATTTTCTTATTTATATTTAATTTGATTGATGTAAAAATATATAATTTAAATAAGTTAAAAACAGTAATATAATTATAATATATTAAGACTTTTTACAATTATAAAAATATTAGTAATTTTAAAATAAATAATTTAATTAATAAAATAAAATATCTGTGCATCACACGAGTTAGAATCTAGTATATATAAATATGCACATTTTTGTCTCAATTTTTTAGTTTTAATTTTGTAGTAGTATAAATTATTTTTTAGTTCAAATATAAAATGTTCCCGCCAAGTCCTGGTTTCGTCCCTTAGCGTTAACTTGATCAAAGTTTTACTCATATCTCTCGATCATCTCACTAGTAGTTAGGTTTGTTCGTGCAAAGGAATCGAGAGATGAAACAAAATTGAGAATTTCAACATTGCTTGTTTTCTTCAGGTATGTCTCTTTCCTAGTTCTTGCAAGTGCATATATATATTTCTGTGTATGAATGTATTGTTTGTGGTGTTCATTTCTTTTCAAGCTAATTAAGAGGTCGTGCGGATAATGGGATTTGAATCCGGTTAACGTGAATGGTATGAATGAGATTCTAGCTAGTCTCATTCCCGTTAATTGGGTTCAAATATCATGATCCAAACAGCCTCTATTTAAGTGTTTCTTAGTTATATTCTGAAATAAATTGAAAATTTAACATTTTGTAGGGAAATAGTGTTATATTTATTTCATTTTTCCTCTATTTGATTCTTACTGAAAAACTAGAAATCAAATACCTCACTTTTTCTTCTATTCTCATGCTCTTTTACTTGTCTAAAGGAGATCATATACTGGGGATCAACTGCAATTTTCTTAAAAATTATTGAACCCCATATAAACCCCGAGCTTAATCGAAAATCTCAGTCTATTTCAACTCCGAATCTATACAAGCTAGTCCGCATTTGAGTGATTGCCGCACATCTTTTGACGTGACAATGGGGATGTTATACATGGTTGTCTCATTGTAATTTGATAAAAGATGGATATAAAAAATATCCAACATGATTTATTCAATATATTACATGGGAAAATAAAACAAACATCAGTTTACAAGGGCCACGTTTACAATAATAAAAATAAAGTACACACAGTGTTGTTCTTCGAATGATCAAATGATCGCTTCATTGCATTATATACAACAGAACAAAAGTAAGGGAAACTACCTTGCTCTTGCTACAAAAGCACTCTCCGTATCTACTGTTGAGACCATTCCATTTTAATTGTTTGAATCAGCATCATGCTTACCAATCTCTATAGCCAAGCATTCTTTTAAGTCCATCACCACCACATTCATGGTTGGCCTCCTAGATGATATCCGAGATGCACATGTCATTGCTAATTCAACTGCTTTCCACACAGAGTTTACATCAAATCTTCCTCTGAACCTCGAATCTGCAACCTGTTTAACATCGCCATTTTTAACAATGGAGTCAACCCATTGGGCAATGTGAGTCCTGTCTTCAATTGATACTGCTGGTCGTCCTGTTATCATTTCAAGTAGAACAACCCCAAAACTGAATACATCACTTTTTTCTGTTAGCCTATTCCAAGTGTAATAACTGCAAAATAAATTCGAAAACTATTGTTAGTGATAAGTTCATTTCCAAGTAAAATTGCAGTTCATTTCTTGCTAGTTTTTGATGATTTCTAGCAAGAGTAAATCGCAGCTCTGGTGGCACACTCTTTAATAAGTATTCACTATCAATTGAAGTCATTTTGCTACTATCGCTATAAAATAAAAGAATGTATAAATGAAAATTACAAAAGGACAAGAGTAAAAATAAATTTAATTACTCAGGGTCAAGGTAACCAGGAGTGCCAGCAGCAACCGTTGAGACATGGCTTGCATCTTCGACCGAGTAAGCTCTAGAAAGCCCAAAATCAGCCAATTTTGCTTGGAAGTGCTCATTCAATAATATATTACTCGTTTTCACATCTCTGTGGATGATTGCTGGTTTACATCCATGGTGCAAATACTCGAGTCCTTCGTTCATGTTAAAACTAATAAGATTTGTATATACAGCTAGAGTATCGAAGAGAAAGGAATCAAAACTACAAGTTCTTGTGAAATTTGATTTTTACCTTGTGCTACATCCAGTGCTATCTGAAGTCTAATTTCCCAACTCAAAATACTATATCTATTTCCTGCATCCGTGAAAGTAGGCACCAATTTATCAAACTTATATTTTTATCTACTCCAATAGAACCGTTAATATCACAATCTACTAAATCTTGAGATTCTGTTAATTACCTACAACAATAATGGAAAGAAAACATGTTGCCAGATGTGAAGTAGCATTTACTTGTGAGATGCTGATCTAAACCCCGGTTAGCCATGTACTCATAAATGATTCCCATTTTCGGGCCCTCGTTGCAGTAACCAACCAGAGAGGTCAAGTTCTTATGGTGAACATTCAGCAGAAGACTAGCCTGCAATTGAACACATTTATATTACACGTTCATGCAAAATTAAAGAATAACTTGTGCTGATGACATACCTCAGTTTGGAATTCTTTGTATCCTTGAGTTGATGATGGAGAGAGCATCTTCACAGCAACTTGAAGGTCACCTACATAGCCATGGTATACTGTGCCGAATCCTCCTTTCCCAATCACTTTCTGGAAGTTTCTAGTGATATCCAAGACTTCGGAGTATGTAAATTGTCTGTTCTTTTTCTCTATGTCACCAATGTTTACTTGGGATTGGTTACCCAATTTCTTACCTGTCGTTTCAGGACAAAAGAATATAGATCAACATATACAGAATAGTATATTAAGTCACCAACAATGGAACCTTGAAGTTATTGAGCATAATTAGTTTCTTCCATCACCTTGTAATATCCTCCTCCTCCATATCCATATGCCAAACAGTATTGCAGCCAAAAGTAGAACTGAACCAACTACAGCTCCAACAATTGCATGGGTTGACATATTGCCTTTCTTCTTACATGTTTTCTGCCCACACGACTTACTTGTATCGTTTCGCGGACTGTCAAAACTGTTTATATTATATATAAGATATGAAGTTAAATTTAGCATGCACTTCTTACTTCTGAAGAACAGTACATCTATCTAGTGTTATGTAAACGTCTTCATACATGTAGTGAAGCAACAAAATTTATTAAGCAAGTGAACTATTAACCTCAGTGATAGAATCCCTTTCCTTTCGTTTTCAAGGAGTTGAGCTGGAATTGTTCCAGTAAAGTTATTTCCTTTTAAGTTCCTGTGTGCGCCATAAGAAGATCAAGATAACATTAACTATTCCTTGATTCAATCATATTGTCTTAGGGATAAGCTGTTTCGAGGTATAAAGTAACTTACAGGACACTTAAGGGCAATTGAGATAAAAAGCCTGGCACTTGCCCACTCAAATTGTTGTTTGATAAATCCCTAAAGGAACAGAAGAAAAGAAATTTAATAAAACAATTAGTTTATTAATCTGGAGCAACTAGATTGGAATCTTTCATAGAAAGGGTAATTAGTTTATGGGAGACAGATGTTGGTCATGTATACTTACAAAATTTTTAATTGTGTGAGATTAGCTATAGAAGAAACTATTTCACCAGTCAGTCCACTCGTGGACAAGTTCCTGAAATGAAATGGCATATTTGTATATTAGAGGTAAGCTCTAAAATGAAAATGAGAATTTTGAGAAGTCTTAAGCAGTTTAACCCCTATTATTTATAAAGATGGAAAATTAATACTTAATCCTCATGTTATGAAAAATAGAGTTCTTACAACGATATTATCCTGGTAGAATCAGATGTAATGTTGTTGCATTTAAGACCATCCCATAGAAAGTCTTCTGGTTGACATGGATCTCCTTGCCAGTCTTTTGTTACTCCGTACTTGGACTTGATGTCAAGTATGGCAGCAACTGAACATAGAGAAAAGTACGTGCATGTGTATGTGTGTGCGTGTTAGGGTAGTTCTGGTGATGGTTTTCTAACAGTTACATCTATTGACTAAACCATGCTAGATAAAAGGACATAAAATTGCTAGAAATACGTACCATCTGTCTCATTCGTTCCTGAATTTGAAAATATTTTAGCCCTATAAATTTCTAAGGCATTAATGATGGGTGGAAGGGTTGAACTTTCGGTTTTGTCGATTTTGACTTTGTAGTTTGTATTGCCTGTCAGTGGTGCTTCGGGGTAATAGGAAGTCACAGTCAGATACCCTGGAACAACTGGTTGGTCGTTCCACTGTATTTCGTTTACGTAGATGTTGAATTCCCTGGATTGATTGGCTTCGAGTTTCTCAACTTCAGCAAAGTGCATGTACATATAGAATTGATCACTGCTGTTAGCTGTTTCCCACTCGAACTGCAAAGGAACATTTATGTTGTCTGGTATGCTGGCAGATCTTAACACATCCATCGGTACATGGTATTCATTTCCATTATTAACGTTTAACGAAGTATTTACTTCTTTGTTAGTCGACATGTTAAAGGGAACCCATAGTCGATCATAAATATCATCTTTGTACCTGTTTGGATTATTTAGTCAACTACTTGCATTGAACTGGTGAAAAAAACAATTCAGGTTTGTAGACCGTGGCATTGTACATACCTGCTAGTAGCTGTGTTGGTATTCGAGTCACAATTAAAGCGATAAATGTTCTGCAGTGATCCAGATTGATCAATAGTATACATAGTATTGTTACTATTTAGTGGCCTCAAATCTAGTGCTGAGATGAAAGGTGTCCCATTACCTGTGTTCACAAGACATACGTGTATATAATCAGAAGAGAGAATATGTATGATCTCTTCTATCACATATGTTAAATTATCTTGGAATTCAATTTGCCTCCAGGTGTCTGGTCCCAGATTCAGATCAAATGTTGGGAGCTGGTTTAAAGAATCATAGTTCCCGTAGAAGAAACTTGCTCTTATCAGATACTTGGAACCTTTTCCGGCTGACGGTTGAATGGTATAGCAGTTTTTTTTTCCTCGAGGGAAGCTTCTAACTGTATACAAGTATTTCCAATAGGGGTTGCCCATGAGGGAAGGTGCTAAACTCTTACTCTCACCGCTGTCAATCAAGTTTGCGTCGGATTTGTAGTATAGTCCAGTATAACTTTCCTTGTAGTCAGAACCTTCTGGCAAACCACAATCTATGCTTAAAAAACCTGGTAGAGTCAAGAAATTAATTATCAAGAAATGTAGTTAAGTATAAACATGCATGCTGCTAGATTCGGTTTAGCAACATAATTAATATAAGATACAAACCTGGCGGATTATCATCCTTTGCATGAACAAGAGGTACTGGATTAAGAGAGTATGTGAAAACAAGTGCAAACAGTAAACAGTATTTTGATAACATCTTTTCCTCGCTAGTTAGACGTACAGATTCTTCTACAAGAGAACAATAGGATGTCGGCTATATATATAAAGTTAGTATATATATATATATATAGGAAATATATATATAAGGCGAGGTTCAAGAGAGACCGAGAACCAGAAATCCTATATACCTATCGTTGACTTACTTTTAATCCAACATATTAGATTTTGTTTAATAAAATCTTAGTTTAAAAATTAAAAGAATATTAGTTTAATAGAATCTATGGCTAGAATTAAAAGAATCTACGATTATGATTGAGGTCTCTAGTTCTTTTAATTTAATTATTTATGTTATTAATATATATTTTTTTATTGTGGGAACCCGCGCAACCCCAACTTTTTTTTGGGTGCGCGCTGGGTAAGCCCACGGGCTCACGCAATAGCCTGCAAACCACGTGAACCAGGTAAACCGCACAAATGCAACAGTTTCTGGCCCATGATGACATAAGCACACATTCTCTTCCCGTGTGATTCGAACTTGTGATGTACATGAGATAAATTAGTTTTGAATCATATTTATATTATGTGTTTAAAGTCTTATTAATATATTGTTATATATTTATATTAATTAACAAAGATTAGTAACCCGTGCAAAACATTAATAAATTTTTATTAATAAAAAGAGTTTCGAATATATTAGAAATATTTTAATTAAAATTTAAATAAAAAAGTATGTTTTAATATAGATAAAATATTAATATAATTTTAATATTATAAAATTACAATTTAAAATAAATTAAAGTGTTTGAGCGATGAGGAAATTGAAACATGCTATTAGATTGTGAGTATAACTCTATATTCTAATTAAAAAAAAGTTCGTTTAGAGTAATATAATATAAAAGTATATATAATATAGATAGAGCACAATAATAAAATTTAATTAATATAAATAAAATAATAATGTTATTTTAATATTCATAAAATTTAATTAATAAATTATGATATTGAATAAATTCAAGAGGTTTACCAATGAGGAAATTAAAATATGGTAGTATATTGATTAAAAGAATGTGTTTGAAATTGAGTATGAGACAAACACTTGTATTTGAAGTTGAGTGGGACACAAAAGGATCACATCGACGACGGACCAAACATTTGCCCTTGCGGCTTTAATAATATAATATAGATTTATTTAGGGGCGGGGGCTAGGTCTGTCAA
>QRFB01004037.1:2105-16884 GCA_008931105.1 Oenanthe javanica | reverse complement strand
ATCAAAACAACACTAATGTATTATTTTAGGGTTATGGTAAAGTTTGTGCAATCATTGATCAAATTTTGCTTTAAACTTATACTTCATCACTCAATAATCATATAGACATATAAATTTGTCTTTATTTTGATGTAAAAATTTATTCTTTTTCAAACTTTAATTTTGGACTCAACCTATCAATTTCAGGTGTTATTACTTCTTTATAATCAATTATTTGAATTTTAAATTATATGATTTTACCTAAAAAATAATTATCTCGATGTGAGAGGGAAAAAAACGAGCAGATAAGTTAAAAGAGTCAACAAAAAGGAGTTGTGGATACTTTTATTATCCAAAAAAATATACTTTTTAAGGAAACTTGATAAAAATTTGGTGAAAATAAGTGAAGATTTGGAAAAATTTATCATAAATTTCTGTTATATTATATAATATTTTTTATAGTTAAGTCGGGAAAAAAAAATTTAGGGTCTCATTTAAAATTTTCGTACCGCACATCCAAGTAAGGAACGGCCTGGGGGTGTGGTTCTCAAAAGTCAAACCTATTTACACGTATTGGATGGAATTCTTTTTAGTTGTTTCTGATAGAGAAGTAAAATAAAAATTCTAGTGGAACATTAGTCTAAGTTCTATGGGTTCCATCGTGAGGTCAGTATTTTTGCTGAAACAGTACAGATTATCTATTCCATTGGCTTAAGACGCTGTTGAGCATTCTTGGCTATGACATGATAGAGCAACCATGCCAACTGGTATTGGTATGCGAAAATAATTATGTCATTTACCTACGAATTTTGTGTTGGTAATGTCATTTTTTTAAGAATAAGGTACGTACTTGCCGTGCAGTTTTATTCCATCTGTATGCATAAACTAGCTATATCCGACGCTCAGTACTGTAGTTATATGTGTATCCGGTCATTTTCCTATTTTTGGAGCCTGTTTGTTTTTTAATAAAAAAACTTCTAAAAGCTATCAAAAAAGTAAACTTGAATGCTAGTCAACTCATACTGATGAGTACAAATATAAATAAAATTATTTTATTAATATCAAATATATTATACAAGGGAAAGTTCTTTCACTAAGATATTCTAACTTATCAACCCTTTACCTTGTACAGAAAGACTTCTATTTATATGAAAATGTTACGATGATTCTTCTGGCTAATTAACTTTTTTATCCTACAACTAATATCGATAAATTAATAATCTCATTAAAACAATATTTTTTTCCAATCACAACATAACAGAGATTGTATATTTCTATTTTTAATAAAATAAAATTTTATGAAATCATATTAAGGACAGCATGATTAATTATGATAGAAACTTTTGGGCCTCACGCAACATTGACCTAGTTAAATTAATGGATATAAGCCCCTTATAAATCTCCGGAATTGCAATTTACGCTAGTTAAATTAATAGAGTATCCATACTCACTTAAAACTCCTTTTCAGTGGAATATTATGATTTGATAATATACTAAAATAACACAATATNGTTTTAAATCACAGTCTCTTGAGAATGAAAGATTAAAATCTGAGATACAAACTTTGACTGCTAGAAATAACTTTCTTGAAACTGAAAATTCAAACATGCTTAGCATTAAGAAAGACTATAAAAAAACCATACACATGCAAACTCAATTAGAAATTCAAGTTGAATATTTAAAATCTGAGATAGCCAAAGAAAAGGAGACTTTCAGAGTTTGGATAAACTCTAACAAGAAAGTCCAACAAATGCTTTCTGNATTAAAAGATAATTTTAAAATTGACATCAAAATACTTGACAAAATAACATAATTAAGCTCAGAATTTTATCAGTCAATTTAAAATAGAGTAAAATTTAAAAATAAAATAAATATATATAAATGAACTTTATATTTACAACACTTTCCTTCCACTTTTACAATTTGATTTTAAGTAAGTTTGCAAGATCACCCTTAAAAAAATTCTCATCATTATATTTCTATTTCTAGATTTAAGAAAAGAATATAAATTGCATGTTAATCATAGGTCTTAGAAATCAAACACTGTTGCNGCTAGAAATAACTTTCTTGAAACTGAAAATTCAAACATGCTTAGCATTAAGAAAGACTATAAAAAAACCATACACATGCAAACTCAATTAGAAATTCAAGTTGAATATTTAAAATCTGAGATAGCCAAAGAAAAGGAGACTTTCAGAGTTTGGATAAACTCTAACAAGAAAGTCCAACAAATGCTTTCTGAAAAGAATTGGACATCAGCCTTAGGTTATGAATCTGATAAAGAAACACACACTAAAGCACACACAAAAGGAACATTGAGTGAACCTGTGAAATTTGTTAGAGCTAGTAATGACAAGAAAACTACATCTAGTGAATGCTCTAATAATAACAAAAGTAAAAAGAATAATGTGTCAGAGAATAAACCTGTCAATATATGATTACTTTCTCAGAAGTAACTTAAAGAAAAGTTGAAGGCAGTCACTAATAAGAATAAACCTAAAAATGTGAAAAGAAATAGAAATGGCAAAGTAGGAATTACTAAGGAGAATAACTACATGAATATCCCTGATGCCCCTAGGAAAACTTGTTTTACTTGTGGTAATTCAAATCACCTTACTGTTGACTGTAAATAAAAGAAAAAGAAGGAAATTGATAGACCTAGTTCAGAGGTTAGAAAACAAACTAGATATAGACCATAAAAATCCCTGTTTCCACTGTGGTAGCTTATGGAATTCAATTTACACATGTAATGAATATAATAGTTTCTTACTAAAAAATTAGTAAGAAATTTAATTGGATTGGATATCCAATCCGATTACTCGTGATCCGAATGGAGCGGATATGGATTGACCTTTAAAATATCCGACACTTGATCCGATCCAAAAAAATAAATGAATTTGGATATGGATTTAAAGTGATCCGATCCAAATCAGATCCTTTGACAGGCCTACGGGGGGCGACCGCCTGGGGCTCAAAAAAAATTAGGGGCATATTTTTTAAAAAAACATTAGTGTGTATATATATATATTTTATTTAGTTATAATATTATAAAGCCAATAATTTTTATAACGTATAAATTAATCATTCTAAACATATATTATTATTACATGGCCTATAAAACTAAAAATAAATACTAAGTACATATATATATTTATGTATGTATTATAAAAAACTAGATAATTAATCATTATTAAAAAAAGAAAAATAAAGTTTAACCAATATTCGATTATATATATATATATAATATCAAAACAAAACTAATTTACTATTTTAGGGTCATGGTAAAGATTGTGCAATGATTGAAAAGACCTAANATATATATATATATATATATATATATATATATATATATATATATATATATATATAATATCAAAACAAAACTAATCTACTATTTTAGGGTCATGGTAAAGATTGTGCAATGATTGAAAAGACCTAATAAGGTCAAATTTTGCTTTAAACTTATACTTCATCACTCAATACTCATATAGACATATAAATTTGTCTTTATTTTGATGTAAAAATTTATTCTTTTTCAAACTTTAATTTTAGACTCAACTTATCTATTTCAGGTGTTATTACTTTTTTATAATCAATTATTTGAATTTTGATTTATATGATGTTACCTAAAAAACAATTATCTCGATGTGAGAGAGGAAAAAAAAACGAGCAGATAAACTAAAAGAGTCAACAAAAAGAAGTTGTGAATACTTTTGTTATCCAAAAAATTATACTTTTTAAGGAAACTTGATAAAAATTTGATAGAAATAAATGAAAATTTGAAAAAAACTATCGTAAATTTATGTTATATTATATAATATTTTTTATAGTTAAGTCGGGAAAAAAATTTTAGAGTCTCATTTAAAATTTTCGTCCCGCACATCCAAGTAAGGAACGGCCCGGCCGCCCGGGGGTGTGCNTATCTTTTTATAACCTAACAGCTCTTAAGAACTTTGTTTTTCTTGAGAGAGTTTTGTATACAAGTTTATTATCAATACAAAGCTGTTCATCTTTTATACTTGTATTCTTTAAAATTCGATTATTTGGTACAATTACATTCAACCCCCTTCTGTAATTGATTAATTATCTGGGCAACAATTAGTATTAGAGCCAGGTTGTTATTTTCAATTAAAAGATCATACAAATATGTCTGGAAACAAGTATGAAAGCATCAGAATTCCAATATTAAAGTAGACTGAATACCCTACATGGAGGGTCAAGATGATGATGTTCTTGGAAACAATTGATCTTGAATATTTAGACAGAATCACTGAAAGACAGTATCTACCAACCAAGCTAGTGCCATCAACAATTGTAGAAGGCAGACAGGTTCCTGAATACTACACCTTGAAGGCCAAAAATGAAGAAAAACATGATGTCCTCAAAGATGCTAAGGTAAGGAATATATTGCATAACAATCTTGACTCTATGATGTCTAACAGGGTAATTGCATATAAAACTGTCAAAGAAATTTGGGATGCACTAGAAGTACAATGCCAAGGAACAAATGAGATCAAGAAAAATAGGAGATCTGTATTAATTCAAGAGTATGAATACTTTAAGTCAAAACAAAATGAATCCCTCACATATATCTATGACAAATTTCTAACTCTCTTAAATAATTTAGCTTTGGTGGATAAAGTGTATGACACTGAAGATTCTAACACTAAATTTCTAAGAGCTCTTCCTGAAGAATGGGATCTTCAAACATCCTTAATAAGAGATTTGACTGATCATGATGAGATATATCTTGATGAAGTATATGGAAGATTGAAGACTCATGATTTAGAATTACAACAAAGGAGAAATAGGACAAGTAGCAAGGCAAAGTCGTTTGCCTTGAATGTTGAGGCCAAAGTTGAAGAACCAAGAGAAAAAGTCTTAAAACCTTAATAAAGAAAGGAAAAGCTGTAATAATTAAGGAAAGCAGTGAATCAGAGTTTGAGGTAAACTCTGATGTAAACTCTAATGATTCTTCAGATTCTGACATGATTGAGATGGTTGCCATGATAGTTAAAGGCTTCAAGAAAATGAAGTACAGGAAATTTAGGAAGCAAGGAAACTTCAAAAAAAGCAAGGAGAATCAGACAAGAAAGACAGATTCAAAAGAAGAGAAGAAAGATATAGCAAATCAAAGACTATTGACAAATCAAAGGTCAAGTGTTATAAGTGTAACAAGATGGGGTATTTTGCTACTGAGTGCAGGAGCAAGGAATCTGGGAAAGCTCTCATCACATCAAAGAAAGATTGGATGGATTCCTCAGAATCTGAAGAAGAAACAAATTATGCCCTCATGGTAAACTCTAATGCTCTCAATCTAAACTCTGATAAGGTACTAGTCTCTATATTCAATTTTGATACTGAAAATATCTGTGAATTAAAATCTTTTCTTGGATCCTTGCATGTTAGTTTTAAATCACAGTCTCTTGAGAATGAAAGATTAAAATCTGAGATACAAACTTTGACTGCTAGAAATAACTTTCTTGAAACTGAAAATTCAAACATGCTTAGCATTAAGAAAGACTATAAAAAAACCATACACATGCAAACTCAATTAGAAATTCAAGTTGAATATTTAAAATCTGAGATAGCCAAAGAAAAGGAGACTTTCAGAGTTTGGATAAACTCTAACAAGAAAGTCCAACAAATGCTTTCTGAAAAGAATTGGACATCAGCCTTAGGTTATGAATCTGATAAAGAAACACACACTAAAGCACACACAAAAGGAACATTGAGTGAACCTGTGAAATTTGTTAGAGCTAGTAATGACAAGAAAACTACATCTAGTGAATGCTCTAATAATAACAAAAGTAAAAAGAATAATGTGTCAGAGAATAAACCTGTCAATATATGATTACTTTCTCAGAAGTAACTTAAAGAAAAGTTGAAGGCAGTCACTAATAAGAATAAACCTAAAAATGTGAAAAGAAATAGAAATGGCAAAGTAGGAATTACTAAGGAGAATAACTACATGAATATCCCTGATGCCCCTAGGAAAACTTGTTTTACTTGTGGTAATTCAAATCACCTTACTGTTGACTGTAAATAAAAGAAAAAGAAGGAAATTGATAGACCTAGTTCAGAGGTTAGAAAACAAACTAGATATAGACCATAAAAATCCCTGTTTCCACTGTGGTAGCTTATGGAATTCAATTTACACATGTAATGAATATAATAGTTTCTTACTAAAAAATTAGTAAGAAATTTAATTGGATTGGATATCCAATCCGATTACTCGTGATCCGAATGGAGCGGATATGGATTGACCTTTAAAATATCCGACACTTGATCCGATCCAAAAAAATAAATGAATTTGGATATGGATTTAAAGTGATCCGATCCAAATCAGATCCTTTGACAGGCCTACGGGGGGCGACCGCCTGGGGCTCAAAAAAAATTAGGGGCATATTTTTTTAAAAAAACATTAGTGTGTATATATATTTTATTTAGTTATAATATTATAAAGCCAATAATTTTTATAACGTATAAATTAATAATTCTTAACATATATTATTATTACATGGCCTATAAAACTAAAAATAAATACTAAGTACATATGTATATATTTATGTATGTATTATAAAAAACTAGATAATTAATCATTATTAAAAAAAGAAAAATAAAATTGAACCAATATTCGATTATATATATATATATAATATCAAAACAAAACTAATTTACTATTTTAGGGTCATGGTAAAGATTGTGCAATGATTGAAAAGACCTAATAAGGTCAAATTTTGCTTTAAACTTATACTTCATCACTCAATACTCATATAGACATATAAATTTGTCTTTATTTTGATGTAAAAATTTATTCTTTTTCAAACTTTAATTTTAGACTCAACTTATCTATTTCAGGTGTTATTACTTTTTTATAATCAATTATTTGAATTTTGATTTATATGATGTTACCTAAAAAACAATTATCTCGATGTGAGAGAGGAAAAAAAAACGAGCAGATAAACTAAAAGAGTCAACAAAAAGAAGTTGTGAATACTTTTGTTATCCAAAAAATTATACTTTTTAAGGAAACTTGATAAAAATTTGATAGAAATAAATGAAAATTTGAAAAAAACTATCGTAAATTTATGTTATATTATATAATATTTTTTATAGTTAAGTCGGGAAAAAAATTTTAGAGTCTCATTTAAAATTTTCGTCCCGCACATCCAAGTAAGGAACGGCCCGGCCGCCCGGGGGTGTGCTTCTCAAAAGTCAAACCTATTTACACGTATTGGATGGAATTCTTTTTAGTTGTTTCTGATGGAGAAGTAAAATAAAAATTCTAGTGGAACATTAGTATAAGTTCCATGGGTTCCATCGTGAGGTCAGTATTTTTGCTGAAACAGAACAGATTATCTATTCCATTGACTTGAGACNAGAAGGCAGACAGGTTCCTGAATACTACACCTTGAAGGCCAAAAATGAAGAAAAACATGATGTCCTCAAAGATGCTAAGGTAAGGAATATATTGCATAACAATCTTGACTCTATGATGTCTAACAGGGTAATTGCATATAAAACTGTCAAAGAAATTTGGGATGCACTAGAAGTACAATGCCAAGGAACAAATGAGATCAAGAAAAATAGGAGATCTGTATTAATTCAAGAGTATGAATACTTTAAGTCAAAACAAAATGAATCCCTCACATATATCTATGACAAATTTCTAACTCTCTTAAATAATTTAGCTTTGGTGGATAAAGTGTATGACACTGAAGATTCTAACACTAAATTTCTAAGAGCTCTTCCTGAAGAATGGGATCTTCAAACATCCTTAATAAGAGATTTGACTGATCATGATGAGATATATCTTGATGAAGTATATGGAAGATTGAAGACTCATGATTTAGAATTACAACAAAGGAGAAATAGGACAAGTAGCAAGGCAAAGTCGTTTGCCTTGAATGTTGAGGCCAAAGTTGAAGAACCAAGAGAAAAAGTCTTAAAACCTTAATAAAGAAAGGAAAAGCTGTAATAATTAAGGAAAGCAGTGAATCAATACAAGTTTTGTTTTTCTTGAGAGAGTTTTGTATACAAGTTTATTATCAATACAAAGCTGTTCATCTTTTATACTTGTATTCTTTAAAATTCGATTATTTGGTACAATTACATTCAACCCCCCTTCTGTAATTGATTAATTATCTGGGCAACAATTGGTGTTAGAGCCAGGTTGTTATTTTCAACTAAAAGAGCATACAAACATGTCTGGAAATAAGTATGAAAGCATCAGAATTCCAATATTAAAGAAGGCTGAATACCCTACATGGAGGGTCAAGATGATGATGTTCTTGGAAGCAACTGATCCTGAATATTTAGACAGAATCAATGAAGGACAATATCTACCAACCAAGCTAGTGCCATCAACAATTGTAGAAGGCAGACAAGTTCCTGAATACTACACCTTGAAGGACAAAAATGAATGGACCAATGAAGTAAAACATGATGTCCTCAAAGATGCTTGACATCACGTACGATTTCTTATAAAGTATTCCTTCTATGAAGGCGCATTTAAAGGCCCTTACTGATAGCTTGCGCGCCTCGAGGGGATCAATTGGTGTTTTCCCTGCCTCCATGTAGAGTTTGATGGGAACCATCCAACATGTCCCCAACCTAATCGGGGCTATTAACTTAGCATCAATGCTCGAGGTTTTCAATACTTGGAAATAAACACTGCCAGAGTAACTCTCAATCTCTGATGATGCAAATTTAGACAAGGCAACTCTCAATCTCTGATGATGCAAATTTATACAAGGCATCAGCCTTCACATTCTCCTCTTTCAGGATGTATTCGAAGTGGCATTCTTCGAACTACGTTATTTGAGCTTTAACAATTTTCAAATATTTTGCCATAGTCTCTTCTCGGGCTTCAAACTCCCCATTTAGTTGAGAGATTACTAGCCTTGAATCGCCACATATCTTCAACTTGTTCACCCTCAGGGTTCTGGCCAGGCCAAGTCCAGCTATTAAAGCTTCATATTCTGCTTCGTTTTTTGTAGTAGGGAAATCCAACTTGATTGTATACTCGACAACAAACCCATCAGGGCTTTGCAAAACCAAGCCAACTCCGCTAGTGTTCGTTTTTGAAGCTCCTTCAAAAAAGAGTAGCCAGTATTCTTGGACTTCATCCTCTTTTTCCTTCTTTCCAGTTTCTTTATCCTCTTCCTGCCCCCGACTTCTTGGTTGGAAATGGTACATTCAACTATGAAGTCAGCTAGGGCCTGAGCCTTAATGGCCGTTCTTGGCTTATATCTGATTTCAAACTCTCCAAGCTTAATAGCCTGCTTGATTAGCCTTCCACTGGCCTTGGGGTTGTGTAGTATGTTTCTTAGGGGCTGGTCCGTCAAGACTTCAATAATATGCGCCTGGAAGAACGAACGCAGCTTTCTCAAAGTCATTACTAATGCTAAGACAAACTTCTCAATCTTTGAGTAGTTCAATTATGCACCATGCAAAATCTTACTAACGTAATAAATGGGTTTCTGAACCTTAAGTTCCTCTTTCACAAGAACAGCGCTCAGGGCTGAGCTAGAGAAAGCATGGTACAAGAATAACACTTCTTCAGATTTTAGTTTGGAAAGCAAGGGTGGTTCAACCATATACTTCTTCAGCTCTTCGAATGCTGCTTGACTCTCGTCATTCCATTCAAAATTCTTGACCTTCTTGAGGACCTTGAAGAATGGTAGACACTTTTCTCCAGACTTGGATATGAAACGCCTCAGGGCTGCTACTCTTCCCGTGAGTTTTTAGACATCTTTTATTTTTTTTTGGGGCTCCATGTCCAAGATTGCTTGAATCTTATCGGGATTGGCCTCAATGCCTCTTTTGGAGACCATCAGGCCTAGAAACTTCCCATATCCTACACCAAAGGCGCACTTGGCCGGGTTTAACATCATCTTGTGGGTTCTCAGAACTTCAAATTCCTCCTTCAGGTGCTTAAGATGATCGACCTTGTCTAAGCTTTTGACTAACATGTCATCAATGTATACCTCCATTGTCTTACCAATGAGGTGCTTGAAAATTTTATTTACCAACCCTTGATACGTGGCTCCTGCATTCTTAAGTTTAAAAGTCATAACCAGATAATAAAAAATACCAAAATTAGTTATAAGCGATACCTTAGGGATGTCATCAGAGTGCATCTTAATCTGGTTGTAGCCACTGAAACCATCTATGAAGCTAAGCATCTCGTGCCCAGCTGTGTCATCAATCAACATGTCTATCCTTGGTAAGGGGAAACAGTCCTTTGGGCAATCGTCGTTCAAAGATGTGAAGTCTACGCACATCCTCCTCTTTCCATTAGTCTTTTTGACCATCACAGGGTTTACCAACCACTCAAGAAATTGAATTTCTTCAATGAACCCAGCTTCTAACAACTTCTCTACCTCTTGTTTAATGGCCTCTTGCCTTTCAGGAGAAAAATTTCTTTTTTTTCTATTTAACTGCTGTTCTTCTAGGATTCACATTCAACTGATGTGTGATGAGCTTAGGATCTATCCCTGGCATGTCGGCTGTTGTCCAAGCAAAGACATCTTTATTGTCTTGTAAGAATTGAACCAACTGTTGTTTCAGGTCCTTGGGAAGCGAAACCCCAACATAGGTCACTTTCTCATGATCTAGAAGATCCAGGGGAATGAACTCCAAGTCTTCTACGGGTCTTCCCCTTCTTTCTTCATGATCTCTAGCATCTATATCTTCGATGGGGAGAACCTGCCCCTAGTGCCATCAGGCTTTAAGATGGACACATAACAACTCATGGCCATCTTTTGATCTCCTTTCTCTTCTCGCACTCCATTCCTAGTCGGGAATTTGAGCTTTAAATGGTACATAGGCTATCGCATTGAAGGCATGCAGCCCAGTCCTGCCAAGGATCGCATTGTAGGTGGTGCTTGCCTTGATAACCAGGAAATTCAACATTTGAGTAGACTGTTAAGGTTTTTCACCCATAGTCATGGATAATTGGATAATTCCCTCTATCCGAGATTCCACTCCATTGAAACCATAGATATGCATGTTGGAGGGGGTCAGTTGTGAATCGTTATATCCCATTTTCACAAAGGCTTCATAAAACAGGATGTCTACGGACGATCCTCCATCTACTAAGACTCTTTTCACTGGAGAGTTTCCTATGACATGGGTGATTACCAAAGGATCATCGTGGGGGAATCTCACCCCTTCTAAGTCAGAATCGTCAAATGATAACGAGACCTCAGTCCTTGCCCTCTTAGGAGGCTCTCCTACAATACTCATAACTTCTCGGGCATACGCATTCTTGAAATTTTGGGAGTTACCTGCAGCGGTTGGTCCCCCTGAAATTACGNTGAAATTTTGGGAATTACCTGCAGCGGTTGGTCCCCCTGAAATTACGTTGATTACAGGCCCTCGGGGCTGATTGTTCCTTTCTCTAGGGTCTGAGTCCCTTCATTTGTCATTGTTCCCTCTATCATTTCTAACACCATCCTTGGTGTATTTCTCCAACTTCCCTCTTCTTATCAAAAACTCGATTTCATCTTTTAACTGGCGGCAATCGTCAGTGTCATGCCCCGCGTCTCTATGGAATCAACAATAAGCGTTCTTATTCCTCTTTTCAGGATTAGTCCTTAGTGGTTTCGGCCATCGAAGGTCCTTTCCTTTCTCAATATCCATCAATATTTGGCTTCGGGCAGTGTTTAGCCTGGCATACTCAGAGAACCTTGATCCTCCTTTCTTTCTGGAGCCATTAGTGTCATCATTCTTTGCATACTTGGCCTCGGCCGTATACTTGGTGTCACTGGCTCGCTTATTGGAGTATGTGTTCGAGGTTTAAAACCATTGGGATTTCCTCATACTTTCTTCAGCCTTGATGTATTTTCCAGCTCTCTCTTGGAGCTCATTCGTACTTTTAGGGACCCTCTTGGCTAACGATCTCCGAAAATTTTCATCAAAAGTTCCTTGCTGTAAAGCTATCATAGATACCTTCTGGTCTAAGTCGGGGACCTTCAATGCCTCGTTCATGAATCTGTTCATATATTCCCTCAAAGACTCATTCTTCCCCTGATGCATATTCATTAACGAGGATGAGCTCTTCTCATGAGTCTTGCTGCTGACGAACTGACCAATGAAAGCCCTACTTAAATCTTTGAATGACCCAACTGAGTTAGGGGGTAGGCGACTGAACCACCTTTGGGCCATACCACTCAAGGTTTGGGGGAACGCCCTACATTTGACGGTGTCATTGACAGGCTATAGTAGTAGTGTGTTAGAGAAAGTGAGAACATGATTTGAGGGATCTCCTGTTCCATCATAGGCCCTGATTGTAGGCATCTTAAACTTTCTTGATATCCTTTCATTCATAATGTTCTCTGTGAAGGGGGGTGTGAGATCATCAGGATCTCCAAGTGGCAACAGGTATTGGGGATCAGCCCTAACATGACTTCTCTTTGCTTGCCTCCTGGTCGAGGGTTCATCCAAATCTATCACAGGTGCTTGCCTTATCAAACCTCCAGCCCCCTCGACTCTAGGGCGCTGTCGCCTTGTTAGTGCCTTCTCCAGGTCTTTCTTCAGTCACATAACTTCGACTTCATGAGCACGTATCCTTTCCTGAAGGTTCAGGGAGTCGGTACCTTGAGGCCATCGGGGCTGTACACTCCTTCCTTCAAGGGGCTCCTTACCGTGGGTTGACATCGTCGTTAGACGACTCATCATCATCAGTAGAGTAGGGTCTAGAGAAGTCCCGGCTCCTTCGCCGTGAGGTGTNGTGGGTTGACATCGTCGTCAGACGACTCATCATCATCAGTAGAGTAGGGTCTAGAGAAGTCCCGGCTCCTTCGCCGTGAGGTGTAGTGGGGTAGCAGTCCTTGTTCAAAAGAGGGCTCGTAGTTCCTCGGAAGCCCATAACGAGGGTCGAGAATCACAGCAGACGAAACCTGCATGAAGGTGGAGTGATAAAAGTTGTATTAAGGGGCGAAATTACCTGGAGTGGAGGAACTGAAGTATTAATAGACACGTCAGGGTTGGAAGGATGAACGACGATGCTAAGAGGTCCAACACGCCGGGTACTTACTTCAGGGTCTCCAACAGAGGCGGTTGGAATGACAAGTCTTTGCTCCTGCGTTGTAATAGGGGGGGCAATAGTGTGAACAGCGGTGTTAAGGACCTCTCCTTCGAGGGTGCTCGCGGTACTTCGTGTTCTTGCCATGGTTATTATTCGCTTCCCACATACTGTGCCAAATTTTATGGATTAAAACAAGATGTATTTAATATGTAATTAAAGTTAGGGTTTGAGAGAGAGCTTCGAGCTTTAATGGTTGCACTAACGTTTTGTGACTATCTCGGGTCCTCGTTAACTGCCTACGTATCTCATTGTGTGTGAGAATCAAACCAAAAAATGTAGTTCTAATGTTGAGGGGTTATGCCCTTTATATAGGCGCATGAGGGCCTTGGAATTAGATTAGAAATAGGAGACTTGGGGGCCAAGTCTCCTAGTGATAAGATTATTGAAATCTCTTAGGAGTGGGGTCCTCATTGGACTCTTCCATTGCCAAGGTTTCTGGATCCTTCTAGGATTAGGGCATTCAACAGGCTTCTTGGGCCTTTACTGAGCCTTTATTAATGAATTACGAAATTAATTAATAACAAAGGCTTAATGGGTCTATGACTTCAAAAGAGCTTGTGGGTTGGACTTACAAATCCCGTTGATCATATGATTTATTTTCGTAGTTCGTTTCAAGGGCCCAGACCTTTGTACCATACTAGGTCTTTTAAATGAAATAATAAATGCTATATTTATTATTTCCTCAGGGCTTTTTTTACCCATATCAAATCTGATAAAGAAACACATACTAAAGCACACACAAAAGGAACATTGAGTGAACCTGTGAAATTTGTTAGAGCTAGTAATGATAAGAAAACTACATCTGGTGAATGCTCTAATAATAACAAAAGTAAAAAAGAATAGTGTGTCACAGAATAAACCTGTAAATATAGGATTACTTTCTCAGAAGTAACTTAAAGAAAAGTTGAAGGCAGACACTAATAAGAATAAACCTAAAAAGGTGAAAAGAAATAGAAATGGCAAAATAGGAATTACTAAGGAGAATAACTACATGAATATCCCTGATGCTCCTAGGAAAACCTGTTTTACTTGTGGTAATTCAAATCACCTTGCTATTGACTGTAAACAAAAGAAAAAGAAGGAAATTGATAGACCTAGTTCAGAGGTTAGAAAACAAACTAGATATAGACCACAAAATCCCTATTTTCACTGTGGTAGCTTATGACATTCAATTTACACATGTAATGAATATCATAGTTTCTTACTAAAAAAATAGTAAGAAATGTAATTGGATTAGATATCCAATCCGATTACTCGTGATCCGAATGAATCGAATATGAATTGACCTTTAAAATATCTGACACTTGATCCGATCTGAAAAAATAAATGGATTTGAATATGGATTTAAGGTGTTCCGATCCAAATCAGATCCATTGACAGGCCTATGGGGGGCGACTGCCCGGGGCCCAAAAAAATTAGGGGCACATTTTAAAAAAAACATTAATGTGTATATATATTATTTAGTTACAATATTATAAAGGCAATAAGTTTTATAATATATAAATTATTATTCTAAACATATATATATTATTATTACATGGCCTATAAAACTAAAAATAAGTAATAAGTACATATGTATATATTTATGTATGTATTATAAAAAACTAGATAATTAATCATTATTAAAAAAAAGAAAAATAAAGTTGAACCGATATTCTGTTTTATATATATATATATATATATATATATATATATATATATATA
>QRFB01004036.1:0-46033 GCA_008931105.1 Oenanthe javanica | reverse complement strand
GAGGGAAGAAGAGTTGCGGAATGGATTCAGGACTGTGAAGAGTATTCTAAGATCTTTGAGGTGCCTGCAAATAAACAAGTCAGAGTGGCTGGTATGCATCTTGAAGGAGTTGTTAAAAGCTGGTTTCAGATCATGGACAGTGAAGGACTAGTCTGGTGTTGGAAGGAGTTTTGTNGCGGAATGGATTCAGGACTGTGAAGAGTATTCTAAGATCTTTGAGGTGCCTGCAAATAAACAAGTCAGAGTGGCTGGTATGCATCTTGAAGGAGTTGTTAAAAGTTGGTTTCAGATCATGGACAGTGAAGGACTAATCTGGTGTTGGAAGGAGTTTTGTTTGCACTTTACAGCCAGATTTGGTGTGATTGAACAGGAGTTGGTATTTGATAAGTTCAAACAGTTAACTCATACTGCCTCAGTTGATCAATGTTGTAGCCAGTTTGGGGAGTTAATGGAGCAGATGAAAGCTGTTACCTCAGTTGACAGAAGAATACTATGTAGAATGTTTCATTGGGGGGGTTACAGGAAGAGTACAAGAGATTCATTAAACTCTTGAATCCCACCACTATTGAAGCATCCTTCAAGAAGGTTAGAGTTTATGCAAGAAGTGGAGATACTAAGTTGTTCAACAGAAAATCAGGCAAATCAGGCAAATTCAATGAGGAAGGAAGGTTATCTCAGATACAAGAAGTAACAACCGTAAGTTGTGAGGAACAAAATCATGAAGTTTTGTCTATTCCAAGTTTATTGAGTAAGCCGCTCGAAGGAGGTGTTGACAGAGTTATTAAGGCAGTAGAGCCAAAGATAAAGGATGGTAACTCTGAAGTGCTAACTGAAAGTATTGATGATACATTGTTGGATCAGTCAGAGGGCACAAAGACATTATGTCAGCAATCCATGGAGGTGTCTGTCCATGCTATAGAAGGTGTTTATAGTAATCAAACTATAACACTAACTGGGCAGAGAGGACAGAAGGAATTCACTATATTAGTAGATGGAGGTAGTCACAGTTTTCTAGATGAGAAAACTTCAATTAAACTAAAGTGTGAAGTGGTGGAAACAATTCCTATGCAAGTCCTAGTAGCCAATGGAAATCACTTAACTAGTAAGCATGAATGTGTTGGTTTCAAGTGGAAGGTTGGAGAGCATGATTTTCAAACTACTATCAGGATTTTGCCTTTAGGCAGCTATGACTTGGTTTTGGGGGTCGATTGTTTGGGATCATTAGGTCCCGTTACTTTTGATTTCAAGAACCTGTTGCTGCAGTTCAAGCGAGGTGAACAGGTGGTGACTTTGAGAGGAAATACAACCCCTGTAAAGCCTAGGCTACAGCAGATGAGTGCTAAAGAATTCATCAGAAGTTGTGAAAGACAAGAACATGGGTTCTTGTATGTGTTGTATGCCAATCCAGTTCCAGAACTTACAGAAGTTGTAGGAGGACAGGTCAGCAGCCTTGAAAGATCGAGGGAAACCACATTAGCTGAGGCTGATGAACAGTTGCAACATCTGTTAAAAGAATATGATGACATATTTCAGTCACCACAGGAGCTACCCCCTCACAGAGATATTGAGCACTCCATAGATTTAAAGGAGGGGTCCCAACCATTCTCAATCAGGCCTTATAGGAATTCATTTGATCAAAAGAATGAAATTGAGAAACTCATTGTTGAAATGTTGGATTCTGGAGTGATCAGGCCTAGTAGTTCCCCATTTGCTTCGCCTATTTTGCTGGTAAAGAAGAAGGATGGAACATGGAGGTTTTGCATTGACTATAGGAAGCTGAATTCATTGACTATAAAGAATAAATTTCCTATACCACTGATTGAAGAGTTGTTGGATGAGCTGAATGGAGCTGAGTATTTTTCTAAATTGGATCTAAGGGCAGGGTATCATCAAGTGAGGATGAAGGCTAGAGATATTGAAAAGACAGCATTCAGAACTCACTTGGGCCACTATGAATTCACAGTGATGCCTTTTGGCCTCACAAATGCTCCTGCCACTTTTCAGAGCTTAATGAACAAGGTTTTTGCTCCATATCTCAGAAAGTTTACTTTAGTCTTCTTTGATGATATACTTGTGTATTCAAGAACTCAACAAGAGCATTTGGAGCATCTGGAAATGGTATTTCAGGTTATGAGGCAACATAAGCTGTTTGCTAAGCTTTCCAAGTGTGACTTCATGCAACAGCAAGTAGCCTATTTAGGACATGTCATCACAAAACAAGGAGTTGCTGTAGATGAAACTAAAGTGAAGGATATGCTTGCATGGCCAACTCCTAGCAGTGTGAAAGCTTTAAGGGGTTTCTTGGGCTTATGTGGATATTACAGAAAATTTGTCAAGGACTATGGTTCTATAGCTAAGCCCTTGACCACACTTCTGCAGAAAGATAATTTCAACTGGTCAGAGGAAGCTGATCAAGCGTTTCAACAATTAAAGCTAGCATTAGCCAGCACTCCAGTTTTAAGGTTACCAGACTATAGTAAAGTTTTTACTGTGGAATCAGATGCATCAAATAGTGGTATTGGTGCAGTACTTACACAAGAGGGCAGACCTTTAGCTTATTTCAGCAAAGCCTTGGGAATGAAGGGTCAAGCCATGTCTACATATGAAAAGGAATTGATGGCATTAGTGTCAGCAGTAAAAAAATGGACTCCATATCTGATGGACAAACATTTTTTCATTAAAACTGACCACTGGGCTCTTAAGTTTTTGGCTGAGCAGAAAGTAAGTAACTTGTTGCAGCAAAAGTGGATTAGTAAGTTGATGGGGTATAACTACACTATTCTGTACAGAAAAGGTCAGGAAAATACTGTTGCTGATGCCCTCTCCAGGATGCACGAGGCTTCTACAGGTCAGGAGGAGAATGTTAATCGTTTTGCAGAAGATCCTGAGGACAGGATTTATTTGAAGGAGGGGGGAATGTCAGGACAGGGGAGTTAGAATAGTTTTAGTAAGGGTATTGTAGTCATTTACTATATGAGGAGGTCTAGTATAAATATAGCCTTAGCCTTGTAGTTCAGATATGTTTTTAACTATTATCAGAAAATGGAACTTGTTCCACAAGTCTCTCTCTCTCTAGATTCTGTTATTCTCTCTCTCTCTCTAAATGAATTCTCTCTCTAGGGTTTATATCTCTCTAAAACTCACCATATCTCACCTGATCTCTTGCATTTCTAGCCTAGATTATCTAATTCCTTGCTTGTTTTACTGTTCTACACATTAAAATACATAGAAAAACAAAAAAATATTAGAAAAACTGGAAAATTACATGTCAAAGGCATGACATATATATATACACTATTGAACTAAAAACATCTGAACATATTTTTGGGAAGGTATATGCTGAAGGGGCCAAAATTAAAGCACGATAAGTTACCTCTTCTCTTTCTGCTTCCATTTCTTCATATGTGAGAGCCTGCTTCTTCTCGACATTTTCTTTCGTACGTACTATTGTCTGCACAAGTACAAAGTTTGCAATCAAATAGATAACTAGAATAATTGACACTGACATCAACATGCACAACCTACAACAGTGCCAAACTAAAGGCTTTGCTGGAAAACTATTCTCATAATATTGTTACATAAATATGTTACCTTCACTAGCAATTGATTATATACCCTGATGAAAATTTTGTACACAGATGTCCTATTCTATAGGAAACATTATTTATGTTTGGCTTACAGCTAAATGATCCTAGACCAAAATATAAACAATCCGATCTTGATCACAGGACTGTTCAGCTCGTAATGGCTAGTGAGCCACTCAATATGAAATATATGCTCACGAGGGAAATTTTAAACGCTGATAAGCTTTGTTTGATACACTTGACAGAGATATATAAGCTACTTATGATTAATAAATACACATATATACTACATAGGGCAATACAAGAATGAAGATATATATAAATCAATAATCTATATATTGAATTTTCTGAATATTCTAAGTTCAAGTAATTTAGTAATTTGATAGCTCCCAATATATAGATATATATTAATGTTGTGTTTGGTTGGGATGAATGAAAATGGAGAGAATGAAATGACGATTGAACTATGATTTGGTCCATTTTGGATAGATGTTCAAAATTTTCCTTCCTCCGCTCCATCCACCCACCATACCCATTTTCTTTAGAAATCTCATCATAAAAAATTTGCATCCATTTCATTTTTTTTTTAATTTCCCTTTAACCTCCATTATTTGCATTTAATTTCATTCATTCCATTCCATTCCATTCTCCCTCAATCAAACACAACATAAGGATACAGAAGTTCTACTGGTCACTGTAGAAACATTTTTCTACCTTAGTATCTTTAACCTCGCATTCTCCACTAATTTCTAGCCGATTCAACCATTTAGATGAAACCATCAAGAAAAATTAAATCAAAACTTACATTAGTGAAATTTTACATAAAATATAACAGTCAGTTATGTGATTTAGACTCCTTTTTTCTAACTCTTTTTCTTTGCATTTAGCTTCCCTTCCTCGTACAATTTACAAACCATAACATACATCATGAAACATATATAATTCATTATGTTATAATAATTAAACTCGGTTCATTAACAGCCCTAGGCACCTTATGTTTAGAAACAACCCCCAGCCTTTTTTGAAACTCAGAACATAATAGGAATTAAATTCGCAAAGTTCAGTTGTGGTCAAAACTCAAAGAGGCCTTGCAATTTATAAACATTACCAGTTTACCAAAAAGATGGAGACAGATTTAAAAAATTCAGGAAAACCATTTTGCATTTGGTTTTGGTTGACCAAAAAACTTCACTTATAATATCAAAGATACCATCTACCAAGATACTGAAGTGACACAAGGGACAAAAAGAGAAAGGCTAGCCTGTAAAACTAACAAGTAACCCTTTCTGTGGAGAATTACTGTTTGAATCAGGGGAGCATCCACAGTACTACTGTAACTAACTTAGAGGATGAGAGGGAAAAAAAGGAACAATGTAGAGGATGAACTGACCTCATGTAAAAGGTCACACAGCTTTTCCATCTTAGCTTCCATCAAAGCTATCTCTTTCCAGTCATTGGTATGTTGTGTAGTTGAGGCAATGCCATTTTGTTCTGATCCACGCGAACCTTTCACAAAATGCTTTCTATCCAACTTTTCAAGAGGTGTGTCCTGCCACAAAGCAACAATAGTCAGTGTATACAGGATTTTTCACATCCGAACAAAAATCTAGGGTTCGAAGCTTCAGAAAAAAATTAATCATCTTAAATTAATTTTTTAATAGGGTGGTTGGGTAGATAAATTGACAAAATAATGTTTGAAAGATTATTCATTTTTCCTAGATAGATACTAGCATCTTAGTTTTATTTCAAACTTGGTCCAGACAGTTTGAGGCTCTCTATCACCAACATAGGTTTATACTTTTCTTTCAAACTTTGTATCATATTTTATGTTGCTTAGCTTCATTCATTCCTACATGGCACTGTGGCCACTGGCCACAAACTGTCGAAAGACCGTAGTGGCATCAATATGAAATTTTAAATTTGTCTACCATTATTTCAAGAGAGTATATAATAAATTTAAATAACCATTTATTAAAAACTTAGAACAACTTTATCACATTGATATTACTAACTAAATGAGAAGTTCACTAGCTTCAGTCATACTACAGTTTAACAACTCATATCAATCACGCTAATTAGCTAGACTGAATACACAAAAGTATCAAACTGCAGAAAATGTCTTCATCTCAGTCCACTTGTCTACAGAGCATGGCACTTGTATATTTTATATGCCTATATGGTCTAGTCATTTGCATTAATATTTCATACAAGGGGTATGAGCTGTTACAGCTTATATTTCACTAGCTTGAATCTACTACAGCTTGTAACAACGCTTATAAACAACTCATAGCAATCCGACTTGCTAGCCATCATACTAGCATCAACAATTTGCTAAACAAATTGCCCTTACAAAACCAAACTCATATTGCTATCCCTTTATGGTAGATCTAGTTGATAGTCAACCTACTTCTACCCACCAAAATTTAAAAGTAATATATAGTACAATAGAATTTATAAAAAAAAAATTACAGAAAAAATATTAAATATAAGACTTTCTAAAACTTAGTTTCGGTAATAAAGATTGCAACATATGCCACTGAAACAAAAAATATTTTGCAACCCAAACATAACAAAATGCAACCTCGAATTTTTCTTCTCTTTTTTAGAAAATTAGGTCGATTTAAATTGATGTAGGTTGCGCATNGAGCTGTTACAGCTTATATTTCACTAGCTTGAATCTACTACAGCTTGTAACAACGCTTATAAACAACTCATAGCAATCCGACTTGCTAGCCATCATACTAGCATCAACAATTTGCTAAACAAATTGCCCTTACAAAACCAAACTCATATTGCTATCCCTTTATGGTAGATCTAGTTGATAGTCAACCTACTTCTACCCACCAAAATTTAAAAGTAATATATAGTACAATAGAATTTATAAAAAAAAATTACAGAAAAATATTAAATATAAGACTTTCTAAAACTTAGTTTCGGTAATAAAGATTGCAACATATGCCACTGAAACAAAAAATATTTTGCAACCCAAACATAACAAAATGCAAACTCGAATTTTTCTTTTCTTTTTTAGAAAATTAGGTCGATTTAAATTGATGTAGGTTGCGCACTGTATTTTTTGAAAATCAACAAAATGCAACTTTACATTTTACATCAATCCATCAAAAATACCCACCCCGTACTCAAGTGCTTGCATGAAACAAGCATAGGTTCAACCCCATAAGGGCTTAAAGATGATTCTTCATGATGCGAGTGACCAGTGTCTCCATCATATCGAGTAATGTGCTTACCACAGACTAAGCAATTACATGTTTTACGCACTTCGGGCAAACAAACTTCAACTTAAACAAAGCTTGAATATGTAAGACGCTGAAATGTGCTATACCTTGGTAAGAAAAAGCCTCTCTGCACGCTGACGAATAGTACCACCAGTCTTTAGTCCTAGTGCTGCCAAAGCCTACCAGATAGGAAAATTGAAAATTATTAACAAGTTGCAAAACAGTTGGTAGTAAAATTTTGCTAGAGGATAGTTCATAGATTAGGAGGTACAGATTTCATCTCATCAACGTAGGTCCATTATAAATGTCAAACAAGTAAACAACAAGAAATGCAGAGATGACAAACTAGAACTTCAACATTTCCAGCAGAAGGTTTTGCATTTGATAATTATTTCAGTACTTTGACTACCTCTGCTACTCCTACAGTCCTACTGTAAGTAATATTAGGTACAAACCAACTATACCAAGAATAAGTTGAATCTAGAATTATACCTCCTTTAAGCGCTCAGGTCCCACCTCAATGAGCTCTTCCACTGTACTGTAGTAATCAAGATCAATGGCAGCGTGTTGAGATGGATCATGTCCATTCTCCTGGGTGTCGTTCTCCCAACCTTGCACCATACCATTGGCCCATTGCTCCTCCAACTCAGTTTTTACCTGTCACAAGACACAACTTCTTTAGAAAATCCCACATGCAGATGTTGTGAATCTAAAAGAGACCGACTATAACAAATTTATTTTAACAAGTAGCACATCCAGAGGTCATATGAATTAGCTCACGTAAGGTAAATAAGTGCTTATTTCACCACACAGGAAATAAAAAGTATCCAGCTAAGAACATCTTGGAAAAATAAGCACTTATTTCTTCCAAATGAGCAAATTCAAACAGATAAGGTAAGTGAGCAAATTCAAACAGAGGTCATATGAATTAGCTCATGTAAGGTAAATAAGTGCTTATTTCACCACACAGGAAATAAAAAGTATCCACCTAAGGACTTCTTGGAAAAATAAGCACTTATTCTAAATGAGCAAATTCAAACAGATTCCTAACTAGTTCAAGACAAACAACATCCTTCATAATCACCAATCAATATTGAAGTTCAGAATTCTATACACCACCTGCTCAACACAGCATATATTCTCTTTATAACATGTTAATACTTGTACAAGATTATATCAAATGAGAAAAACACCATTTTACAAGATATACTGTCATGCAAACTGTACATGTTCTGCATAAGCAGAATCGACTGAATTGCACGTAAAGATTCTGATGGTTCAATTACGTGATAACTAATCAGTTGATGCAAAAATGGATCCAAATAGTGCACATACAAGACTTAGCTAAGAATTAGTTTAGAACTCATATATATCCCCATATATGATACTCGCACACTTGTAAAATCCCAATTTTAAACTTCCTATTCACAGATAGTATTTAAAATTAGTGTTAGGTGCAGCAAAACCTCGATAAATGAATAATTTTCTTTGGTCCCGACTTGGAAAAAAGGACTAAATGGACAGTCTCGCTAAATGCATTAACAAATAAAAAAATTGAGTCTTTAAGGGCCCTAATGTAAACACAAGGCATAGCCAACACATTTACAATAATATATTTATTTTTATGTATAACAAAAACACATACCATAATACCAATCAATGAACAATGTTCATTTACACTAGCAAGTCATTTCTTCTCAAAAAATGCTTCTAAAGTTGATTATTTTTTCCCTCCACCAAAATGCATATAATGCTAAATTTTGTGTAATGCGTGCACAACTTCTAAGTAGTCTCGAGTACTATACACTGTACTTAGTTCATACATCCTGTATAGTGTATATATTGCAAAATAAATAACTGTATTTAATTTTTACATAAGAATTATAACTAGTACATTTAACCATTACATGTAAAAATATTATAATCATTAGAGAAAATTTAAAATTATTATTGGAATAATTCTCCGTGACCATTTAGGTTACTTTATCCAAGGAAAGACTATGAAGTTTGCAGGAAGGTCTCTATATTTGAAGCAGAGGCTATAGCAGTTGTAGAAGCTCTATCCAGGATCTACACACTTACTATTAAGGATTTTCAAATTGAAAGTGATTCTCTTCTTATACTCTCCGCTATCAAGAGCTCAAAATCTAACCGACTAGAAGTAGGCAACATAATTGATAGGTGCAAAAAAATGCTGCAAGATAGATGTTATATCTCTCTTTTTCATAGTAGAAAGCATATGAACAAGGCAGCCCATATGTTGGCATGTAGCCCTTGTTCAATTGGTATCTTCATTGTTTTGAAATCTACTCCAGATTACATGTTGGAGACCTTGTTATCTGACTCTTCTCGAATAAAAGTTGGTTTAAGTTTACAGATATATTGTATATATATATACAATCATTCGCTAAATGAATATATTTTGTCCCACGTGCATTAATTATCGAGGCTCTATACTTCAATGGTAACTACTTTAACAAACTGCGATGAATGGATGATAATTAGCATATAAAAAAGCATTGATGTTCGTATTCACTTGCAAAAATGAAAATCTCAACTTAGCTTCTTGTGTCCTGGATAACTAAGTACTGTATTTGACTAGACTTTAAAAGACTTTTTATTTTTGTTAATAGTTTTTACCATGCATAACATAGTATACACACACATGCAGGCATGTATATTATATTCATACTCATATTATCAGATCTGTTGAATCTGTATCCCTTATTTGTACTATAACCCACTTTAAACCTACATTAATGCATTTTTTTTCATTAGGTAATGTTTGACCCCAGGGTACGAGTCAAGAACTCTTAACCTTGAGAAAGGCATCATTATCATTGTTTGTGTCCTATTATTCTCGTTGGTTTACTAACTTCAAGGCAACCTTAACTTGTCGCTTCCATCTACATTCGCAATGCAATCTTTAACATATCTTCTACATGGCGCATTTAAAAGACAACATGTTTTGCTCAGAAAATGAGGTGAGCTAGTTTGTCTTATAGGAATCAGACACAATCTATATTCTAGGTCGTCTGAACCAATATATCGGAGAGGGGAACCTATCGGATGCACTGCATGGACGTAAAATATTAATGTGTATTTATTATATGTTATTATTTAATAAGAAATGATAACATAAAATAAATACACACTTTGAAACCTGTACGACTCGGGATTAAAAAACCTTTGATAAACAAGAAAATTGAAAATGCTCACTAACAACGCTTGCAGCAGTATCTACAATTTTTAGCAAGTTTTGGAAGATCTGGCATCATGAAGCACCAAGGAGTGACACTGAAAAGTGAAAACAATGCAAAAAAAAAAAGTATGACGGGACAATATGAAATGCACCTTTGAGAATATTCTTTCCAGGTCTTGCAAGGGTTCTGTCCGTTCAAAGAAACTTATGAGATACTCCAGCAGTTTACTCAGATACTCCTTGTATTGCCTATAAGAACAATTTGCAGATATATATTAATACTTTCGTATTAATAAATTGCAGAAACAGACTAAATATGTGTAGATCATCTCTATCTACTAGTTTGGCATAAGACATAAAGAAGTGTTGTAAGAGGTAGCAGAATACAAGGTAAAATACACTTTGATTATACCTTGTAAGCTTCAATTTGCGAGGTATCTTCTGTGCTTGTGGAAACACTTGAAGGTAAGCAGAGTACTCGATTGGCTCTCCAAATTTAGAATTAATATAATCGTTGTACATTTCATGCAGATCAAGGTAGCGACCATTACCTTCCTGAAATTAGAATGCAGATAAGTAATACACAGTATGTACATGGTAAACCAATATATTGAACACATTTCCTAGCTTTCATCAATAACCTTACGAATTACATAAATTGTACGAAATTTACTTTGCAAGGTAATGTACTGTGTAGTTTATAAGTTTTCAACCAGCATGAATGCTGATATAAGAAGGATGAGACAAACCTTAAACAAATACTTTTTAGTCTATACCCTGATCACCATTTCACTGTATATTTAATTGTTAAGTGAAAAAATGTATTTAGAACTACTTCTGTGAATTCCCACAGCACATAACGCACCCTTGTCACCCTCCAACTTGAAATTAGAGTTCTTTTTAGTACACGAGTCATAATCAGCCTTTAATGATATATCTACTCTAAACAGTATCAGCAATAAAAAATCCAAAAAAGTATGCAAAACCTTCA
Organism: Oenanthe javanica; assembly: GCA_008931105.1. Lineage (NCBI taxonomy): Eukaryota > Viridiplantae > Streptophyta > Magnoliopsida > Apiales > Apiaceae > Oenanthe > Oenanthe javanica. The sequence goes on along the minus strand of QRFB01004036.1, from coordinate 35,020 downwards.
TACTTAAAATTCAATTAATTCCGATAACAGATAAGTTAATATAATAATGTTACAATCGAGAACATATGTATAAACACGGAAATACAAAGAAGGATTGGAGAGAGATACCTCGCCGCTAAACTCAATCTGAGGTTCCTCCTTAAGCAGCTGCTCATACTCATCAGTTGAGTCAACAACACGAGCAGAAGGATGACGCCTATGATACTTCCGAATCTACGAACACACATTTGCGATAAGTTTAATAACACATAAAATAGTTACAAGAATGTTCAAATAAACCTAAATTCACTAGTTTACCCCCAACAAATTATCAATTATTCTATGAAAATAACTGTACCTCTTTCAGTCGATCGTAAAACACGCTGAACACGCTAGTTCCACCAGCAGTCTGGCCTCCGAGAGTCGCAATCTCATCTTTCCTCGCACTATCCTTATCTTCATAAATCTCAATCTACACAAATTAAATGAATGTGATGTAAAAATTCTCAAAAATCAATAGAAAACAGAAAGAGAACGATTATACATACAAGTTTGTAAGTAGTGTCGGAGATTTGATCGATCATGCTACGAACACGGTGGCTCTGATAGAGACGGTCTCTGTTAGAGGTAGGATCGTTTTGGAGATCTTTGACGATAGTTCGTTCCAGGCGTTCGACTTCCTCGTGATTCGCGCGAGTCGCCTCTAGTAGAGTCGCCGACATATCTCTTTCTCCGATCTCTCTCTCTCTGGTTTAAAAACCTAGGGTTTTGTGAAAAAGTTGCAACCGGGAGAATGTGTAATTACAGTTGGGAATACTCGTGTAATATCCCGTTTCTCAATATATATGTTAATTTTACGGTTAGTTTTAAACTTTTAATTATACAGTACTCTAATACTCCTTCCGTCTCGGTCACAGGTCCCATATTTTTTGTTTGACTTACTTTTTTTAATTATCTCAAAATATTGGATAGTTTCTGTTTTTATATTTTTAATTTGACTATTAACTTTTATTAATTATATATTAAAAATTTAATTTCACCTATTTTTTTCAATAGTTACCATAATTAATAAATATACACTAACCAATACTTTTTTTTTTTTGCCACAAATAAAATCAGCTTTCATTAATTCTGTAAATCATTCAACAGTACATTCTGAAATTCCGAGTGGATATCTCCCACTCTCCAAACACGATCAGATATTGAACAGCTATATCTCGCCAAGTAGTGAGATACTCTATTCGCTGAACGTTTTACAAATCTAAACACGACATTTTGATCTTTTAATCCTTCTAGTAGCACTCTACAATCCTCAATCACTCTCCCTAAATAAGAGAGGCTTGTTATCGACGATCGAATGGCCTGGACAACCTGCAGACAATCAGTCTCTACATCAACATTGTGATACCCCGTGTCCTTAATCCAGCTCAACACTTCTCTTACACCAATTGCTTCAGCTAGTTCAGGCGCTATTCTTCCTTGCAGACACTTCGATCTGGCCTCCAGCAGCTGGCCATTGTTGTTCCTAACGACAAAAGCGTGACTATAACAGTTTTCATGCTCAAAAACAGCAGCGTCAGAATTAATCTTAACTCTATCATCCCGTGGTAACTGCCAGTGTTCATGACCGTCATCCTGAGACATGTACCCCAGAAAATGGTCGAAAGTTTTATCTTGAACACTCCTCCATTGGTTAAGAACCGTTTTAGCTGACTCTACTACTTCAAACACTTCTAAACTGTGCTGGTTCCACACTAAATCGTTTCGACTCTTCCACAGCATCCAACATAACATAATAGCTTTCTGAATCTCTTCTTTTCTGTACTGCTTGAAGATCACCTGTAACCATTCTCTGAAAGAATGACCTGTGTTGACAGCTCGTTGTAAACCAGAAGCTTCCCAGCAAGCACCAGCAAAAGTGCAGTCCACCAGAATATGCAATATAGTCTCTACTTCATTTTGACAAACTGGACAGCAATTATTAATATCCACTCTTTTCCTTCTGAGATTATCTTTTGTTGGCAAAGTACCAGTAATAGCTCTCCAAGCAAAATGTTTCACTTTGGGAGGTATTTTTAAGTTCCACAATTGCCTCCAAAAACCGGAATTATCATCATTCTGATTGCTTTCCTTCTCGTCACGAATACAGCCATAAGCACTCTTAACTGTATAATTACCCAACTTCTCGAACTTCCAGTACCACGTATCATTATCTGCCTTGTTCACTGGAATTGACAGAATCAAATTCGCATCTCTTTCCCCAAAAATATCCTTCACTAAATCATGATCCCACTGATTCTCTGTCATACTCATCAATGCTGATACTGTCGCATTATGCAATGATTCACTAGAGGTGTGAACATATGGGTCTGCAGAATCCGGGAGCCAAGGATCATTAAGCACTGAAACATTTTCACCACATCCAATTCGACGAACCACGCCCTTCTTTATTAGAGACTGTGCCTCCATAATGCTTCTCCAAACATAACTCGGGTTCCCCCCTATCTTAGCATTAATAAAGGATCCGTCTGGGAAATAACGTGCTTTAAACACTTTACTTACTAACATATCAGGATAAGTAAGTAACCTCCATGCCTGTTTGCCAAGCAAAGCCACATTAAAGTCTCTTATGCTTCTAAACCCAAGACCACCTGCACTCTTTTTCTTGCACATATTCGCCCAACTCAGCCAATGTATTGCCCTGTTCTTCTTTTGGTTGGATCTCCACCAAAACCTGCACATAATACGTTCGATCTCCTGGCATAGGTCAATAGGTAAAAGGAAAACACTCATTGTATAATTAGGAAGTGATTGAGCCACTGTTTTGAGCATAATTTCATTTCCTCCCTTCGACAATACTTGCTTATCCCAGCCTTCAATTCTTTCTTGCAGCTTGTTCTTTAAAAAACCAAAAACAGCAGTTTTCTTCCTGTGAATCATACTCGGAAGCCCAAGATATAAGCTATGATTCCCTGCTTCCTGAAAATGAAGCTGTCGCAGCAAACTCTCCTTAATCTCCGCATTAGTATTCCTACTGAACATGACTGAAGACTTATGCACATTAATTTGTTGCCCTGAAGCCTTCTCAAAAATATCCAGCATCAATAAAACCTGCTCAGCACTTCGTGATGTAGCTTTACAGAAGATAAAGCTATCATCTGCAAAAAACATGTGCGAAATTGTTGGAGCACTACGAGCTACTCTTATCCCCTGAATCAACTGTCTTCTTTCATACTCATGAATCAACGCAGTTAAACCTTCAATGCATATTAGAAAGAGGTACGAAGATAACGGATCACCTTGGCGTATACCTCTTTGTGGGACTATAGAGCCAAAGACACGCCCTGCATGAGTAATTTGATAATTCGCTGACACAACACAAGACATCAACAGCTCGACTATTTTCTTCTCAAAACCCATCTTGATTAGAACTGCTTCTAAGAAATCCCACTCTACACGATCGTATGCCTTACTCATATCCAATTTCAACGCCATCCACCCCTCCTTTCCTTTCGTTTTCCTTTTCATAAAATGCATCACCTCGTGAGCTACCAAGATGTTATCCGTGATTAAACGACCCGGAACAAAAGCACTTTGTGTCCCCGATATAACAGAACCCAGAACTTGCTTCAACCTATTTGCTAAAACTTTCGATATGATTTTGTAAACAACGTTACATAGAGAGATAGGTCGTAAGTCAAGCATGGTTTGAGGAGCTTTGTTTTTCGGAATTAACACAATGTTAGTACTTGTCAACTGATTGGACAACATACCATCTGCAAAGAATTGTTTGACCACCTGAATTATATCACCTCCAACGATATTCCAAAACTTTTGATAAAAGCCCGGGCTCATCCCATCTGGCCCCGGGGATTTGTCGGGATGCATATGAAATAAGGCTTCTTTAACTTCAATATCTTCTATAGGAGCCATCATCTTGTCATTTTGATCTTGAGTGACCCTTTCTGAGATGCACCTCGTAACCTCACTCCACTCTGTGTTTGAGGCCGTAAACAGCTGCGTAAAATAACCGACCATTGTTTCCTCCAAACCTTCCCCCCACCCAACTTTAACTCCAGAACTGTTGATCAAAGATGATATATGATTCACCCTTCTTCTAGTCTTTGTGGCTTTATGAAAATACTTACTGTTTTGATCACCTTCTCGAAGCCATAACTGCTTTGATCTCTGACGCCAGAATACTTCTTGTTGAGCATACACCTCTGCTAACTTAGCTTTTTCCGTTCGGACCATATCAATCGAATTTGCGTCCCTACGACCCTTTAAAATCTTCAAAATGTGTTTACTATGATTGATCCTCTTCCTGAAGCTTCCAGTAATTTCATTACCCCAAACTGAGAGCACTTCTGAGCATCGTAAAATTTTGTCGAACAAAGAATCCTCTGCATCAACATTCCATGCTTCTTCAACTATTTGTTTACACATAGGCTCTCTTAGCCAAGCATTTTCAATCCTAAATCTTTTCACAGGTTGAACTCGAACATTCTCACAAGGATCCAGCATAATCGGACAATGATCCGAGGTTGTAACCTCTAAATTTGTGAGCTTTGCATCCTTGAAGAGACGTAGAAATGCATCTGTAACCAAAGCTCTATCTAAACGTACTTCAATCCAACTATCTGTACCATACCCTTTCTCCCACGTAAACGGATAGCCAACTAAATTCATATCCACCAAAGCGCAATCCTCAACAACCTCCCTGAAGCCTTGTACCAACCACCCTGGATAAAGTCTGCCTCCCCTTTTGTCCTCCTGAGCTAAAACATTGTTCATGTCTCCTATCAAAGCCCAAGGACTAGTATTTCCGTCTGCTAATCTACGAATTAACTCCCATGTTTCCCTTCTCTTCGATCTGTTGGGTTCTCCGTATACCCCTGTTAGCCTATATTTATAGCCTTCCCTACTATTAATAGTAAGGTCGATATGATTCCTGCTATAAGACTTAAGGCTCACTTCATCATTGTGTCTCCATAAAAATGTAATACCCCCACTGTGGCCTTGTGACTCCACAGTAAACGCTCCCTCAAAATTCAATGAATTTCTTACTAACTCCACTCTACTTTTATTGCATAGAATCTCACTTAGAAAAATAAAATTGGGTTTCTTTTGGAATGATAATTCCTTAAGGAATTGAAAAGCCCATGGGGTCCCAAGCCCATGGCAATTCCAACTTATGACACTCATAATCCTAGGCGAGCACCCTTTAGAGCACTCGCCTCTTTTCCGGTTTTTAAATCATTTGTTTTTTCTGGGCCGTTTTCAACATTCATATTATCCTCCTCATCTGAACCCATCACAATTTCTGTATTCAGGCCCAACTCCGCGTTCAAGCCCACTCCACTGTCTGTCCTCCTTTTTTTCGTTTCTATTATTCTGTTATATCCCTTGATTTCAGCTTCCGTATCATTCTCCTCCCTTATCCCTGGATTCACGTCATTAGATACATTTTGAATTATTTTCCCTCCAGCTCTGGCTGAACTTGTACCTGCTACCTGATTATGTGGAGAAAAAATCGGATCTTGATTGTTCTTTCCATTGCCAGGATTCCATCCTCCACCTCCATCCCCTGTTTTCCAGTCATCTCCTTCAATACCACTACGAAGCCATTTAGCACCTATCTGCTTAACCTGGCGCTTTAATGGTGCACGCATCCATGCCCCGTAAGGTTTAACAATTTCGTTTGCAGGAGTATCGAACAAACGAGAACAAAACTTCTCAGAATGTCCTAGTAAGCCACATATAAAGCAGAAAGTAGGAACATTCTCGTACTTAAACGTTATCCAAAACCAATCATCACCAGTCTTTCTCACCTTCATTCTCCGTTTCAACAGTTTGCATATATCAATGGTTACTCGAACTCGCATATAATCTCGCCAAGCATTCATGAAATTTGTTGAACATGACTCTACGTAGCTGCCAATATAGTTACCTACCTCCTTAACAATCTTCTCTGTCATAAAACCTGGCTTAAGATCATGTACTTGCACCCACAAATCCATTGAATTTAAACTGACATTTCTTGGATTGTCCCCTTCCTTCAATCGTGCCATTACCAATGCTCTTCTATTGAACGACCAAGGACTACCATCAAGAACTCTTTTCACATCCAATTCATGATAGAATTGAAAGAGATATAAATTATTCTCCAACTCCTTTATGTAAACACCTTTCCCAGGTTTCCACAGGGATGCCAACGTTTGTTGTAGCGCCTGGAAATCTGCATTGCCATCTGTTATGAAACGAGCCACCACACAAAGTTTAGCATTAAAGCCAGCGAAAGCACCATTATTAACTTCTTCCACCTCTATAGCCAAGCCTCCCTCCTCCTCGTCTTCTAACGTGATATTGTTCATAGCATCTATGATGTTAGATGCCATTGCAGACTATGAAATGAAAGAAATGATAAGAAAACTGACTGACAGACTAATAACAAAACATATCAGACCATGTCAATAGACAAGACTGGTTTCACTAACCAATACTATTATCAATGAGTTTTGTAAATTTCCAATAAAAAAATCGTATGCATTAAATTCAGTATATAAGGATATTATGGAGTAATGATTAATAACAATTGAAATAAGAGTAATAATTATATTTTATATATAATTAGGATAAGGGGGGAAATACGGTATATTCGTAGGGGTAAAAATGTAATTTTTTAATATTATTAATTATTTAATTAATAAATTAAGGTTCAATTATCTGTGAATATATGGATTATACCGTCATACTCACTTCCTCATTCGTTATAAAAAAATCATAATTTGGATTTTGAGATATGGGTTTAAAAAATTAGGAAAAAACAATCAAATAACATGTATGGATTTAAAATGAACAAAAATCGTAATTAATATCAAGGGATATCTTCAACGACTATGACTAAAATAATATAAAATATTGATTATATAAAATTTGCCAAATCTTATACCCCGATGACATTGATTATAATTAGTCCTGACAATTTCACACATGACACGTAAATACGACACGAAATGACATGAAAAAAATGGATATGGGTTTTGATTTTCCATACACGAAACACGAAAATACACAAATACGAAATTACACAATAAATTTAGTGTTTGATATTGGTTTCATTTTGGGTACATGAAAAATACACGAAAGTACACGAAATATTAATATATAATTTTTATTTTTTATATATCATAATATATATTATATATGATATATATATATTTTTAAACATATTATTATATATATACACATAATAAATAACAATTTACTCATTTTATGTATTCATTAGTATTTCGTGTATTCAGATATAATCGTTTCGTGTTATTTCAGGTCGTTTCGTGTAAACAAAAAGTATACAAAATTCCGCATACTTTTCGTTTCGTTTCGTGTAGGCACGAAATATTTCGTTTCGTTTTCGAATCGGTTAAACAAGCATACGAAATGATTTTGGGTCGTTTTTTGTTTTAGTTACGAGTACACGAAACGAAATTACACGAAACGACATGATTGCCAGCTCTAATTATAATCACTGACTATATTTTAAAAATAATATATTATTATTATTTTAAATTGTTATAAATAAAATATATTAGTTTAACATGGTAATAGAAAATGTAAAATTTTACTACATGCCTTTAGTTGGTCAAATATAACCAATCTGTCCATATGAAAAAATTGGTTACATTTTTTATAAGAGAAATATATCATCATTGAAGTAAATAATTTTTTATCCATTATATATATAATTTATTTATGAATGTTATATAGAATTTTAGTTAAAAAATTTCTCCATTAGAGAGGGTTAATGGTCCGTTAGAGATTGCAGTTGAAAATTGTTATGAAAAAAAGTCTTATTAAAAAAACTAGATAACTGTTTAATAATTATCTTTTATTTATATATTTTTTGAGATATAATATATATAAAAATGTTTTTGAATAAATTTGATAATAAAATTTGTAGTTACTTTTTGTAAAAACTGAAAAACAATTTTTTCCAAAAATATGCTGCAAATGTTTTCTCTATTTTTAAGTAAAAAGCCCTTTTACAGAGGATAGCTTTCAAACTTTAAAAAATATTCAACTGTAAATATTGTCAACATGACTTATTTCTGGAAAATAATAACGGCCAAACATGGCCATTATATATACATGTACGCGTCTCTTTCCCTGAACTTTATAGGCCTCTTCAAATACTCTGCATCAACATCCTGACTTGGGATTTTCTTGTTTCCGGTCAAATTGACTGCAAAATTCTTTAAATTTTTGTTTTCGATGAGTTCTTTAATTTTTTATGATTATTTTTGCCATCATTTTGTGACAGGAAAATTTAGTTTTGTATTTTTATTAGCTTTTGGATATCTCTGTGCATACATAGAGATGAGGAAATGAGGAGAAAGTATTCTTCCTCCTTTATCTCTTGTTTTTTCACTGATTCATATCATTTATTTTTGTCTATGATTACTGGCAATTTATAACACTGAACATGTTGACAGTGTTCCGGAATTTTAGTACTTTTTTGTATTATTTATATAGATGTTTATATTGTTTGTAGAGCCTCTTTTGATTTCTTTTGGTATCTTTTTAGCTTTTCATCTTCAAACAATCATTTTAATCGAGAAAAGGCCATGGATGTCACAATTTGGGGATAAAATATCATAAATGGCACAACCCGTAACAATGGTCCTAAATAGCACTCTAAAACGCTACATAGTGTGGCGTGCGGGAAAATGGGTGAAAACGCTATTTCGTCTAACGTTTTGCATTTTTTTTTATTTTTTTCGGGGAAAATGACTAATTTATCCTGTGTTCTGGGCTCAAAACGCAACTTAAAGTAGCGTTTTGGGGAGATTTTTTTTTTTCAAAACGCTGCACGATGTAAGTGCTATTTAGGGTCATTTTTTTGAGTGTGTGTCATTTAGGGCATTTTCTACTCAAATTGTGACATATAGGCCAACACCCATTTTAATCAGAGGTATCATTTTTTTAAGATCTGTGACACTTGGCAAGTGACCCTTTTGTTGATTTTTTGCTGTAGAATATATTCTGAGTTACTAAAGCTTCTCTTGTTGTTTGTGCTGAAAGTTCCTCAAATATCTAGTAGTTTACCTTTTACCCTGTGTTTTTTCGGCCGCAGGGATTTCTTAGTTCAGATTTTGTAAAGCAGTTGACGAGTATAGAAATTATTGGGGGACAATACTTTCTACTGGCAGATATTTTTGCAAATTGTGTTGCTCTTACAATTTTGATCCAGAAGTAGGTTGAGTTGGATTGAAACACGGGTTATATGTGTGATTTTAGTGGGGAACAAAGATCAATGGTGTACTGTCAATCTGATACAGCCTGCTTTTGCTTTTCATGAGACCGTAGTGTTTGCTTTTGCTTTTCATGTGACCGTAGTGTTCATTCAGCTAATGCGCTTTCACGATGACATCTGAGGACACTTATATGTGAAAGGTGCAACTTGCAACCTGCATTTGCTAGGTGCGCAGAAGATAACTTATCGCTTTGTCAAAATTGTGATTGGTTAACGCATGTTAATGCTTCTGGACATAAGAGGCAAGCAGTTAAGTGATACTTTGGCTGTCCTTCGGCTAATGAACTTTCAAGTATCTGGTCGTTTCTCTTGGGTCTCCCTTCAGCTCTTGCATCTACTTGTGAGAAAGGATTGGGTTCAATGAGCATTGTTGATGACAACCTCACGAATGTTAAGGCCCCTTCAAGAAGCAATAATGCTCAAGGATTATCTATTATAATGTGACTGATCTGGGGAATGTAAATCACTCAAAGGATTTGAAGTCACCCTCAATGGTTCAAGTTGACGAAAAGCTTGTATATAAGCAAAGTGTATTCACTAGAGCTACATCACCGAAGGTAAATAATGAGCTTGAATTGATTTTTTTTTTTAGTAAAGTATGATATTTAAGGACTTGGAATTTCGGATACAAGGATTGCTCTTTTTTCTGTTGGTTGTGGAATCTTCTGGAAAAATCTCCTGTGGCAAGCATTTGTGACAGATTGATTAGGCCTTGTTTGCAATTCCACAAATTTCAACTCATATCTAAATACCAATTCCCTACTACTATACGAGTCTAACAGGAATGTACCATCTCCTGATGGAAATTCTCTGTCATGAGAATTTATTTTGTACTTACAAAGCAAAGAATTCTACACTGTCAGGAGTGTAGCTTAACATCCATCTTGTTTTACAATTTATATTTACATGTCGTCTACTATTTGTAGTTCTAATGTGAAATGAGCAAGGGTAAAACTCCAAAAAGCATGCCCATATATCGTAAGTAGAGGATAAAAGAATTAGTGAACAAAATACTCAGCACGCCAGGTTCAGCGCTTAATCAGCAAGCTCCATGTCATCATCTGTTATAACTCTGTTATACCTCCGTCGTGCTTCCGCTTCTAATTTATATAGATATACTTGTTTGGAAGGGGATTGGAATCGTTGGAACCGCCACTTCTCTGAAATTGAGCAAGCTGAGAGTTTTTCTTCTGTTCTCAAGGTCTCCCTCTCTCCCTCTCCCTCTCTCTTTCTCGTATTTATTGTTTTTGTGTGTAATTGAAGAATATGTTGATGTTATTTAGTCAATTTGATAAAAAAAGGTTATATTTTTTTAAGATGCTAGGGTTTGAATTTTGAAATAGGTAGGTTTTGCCTTGAGATCTTTTTATAATAATCATATAGCTGAAAGTAGATGGTTGTGATCAAAATGACATCTTTATTTAGGCTGGGCTTGTTAAGACTGAGGGTAGCATGCTGAATTGTATTTGTTCCTGCTCGATATAAATTTCAAAAATCTGGAGTAGGAGGATATTTCAGATCCCTAAGATATACTTATGCTTCTTTATATAATGATTATGGAGTCTGTTGGGGCTATTGCAAATGGATTAGCACTAGTTGGCTAAGGACGTGCAGTGAGATAAGGATATATTTGATCGTTGCAAAAATTTTGTTGATATCGAAATACTATGCATAAAGACAATATCTAAATGACCCTGTAAACTTGCTCACAATTTGTGAGATGTTTTTTAGCTGCATATGTTGTGCATATACTCTGTATATGTCTTTTCTCCTTCCAGAATCCTTTCCGGCCCCCATAGTAAATCCTCTCCATAACGATCGATATTTGATGCCTGATTTAGCAAGCTGCATCAATCTTAATTTCAGGTTTCATCAATTGTCTAACTCCATGTATTACATAATTCATGGTAGAAATTATTGGGTTCAGGAAAATGTAAGTAATATTGTTTTCTTTTTGTTATTATACACCATTTTTGCTTGTTACTTCTGCCGGTCAGTGCCATATTGTACATGCCTGACTAAATAGGTCAGAAATACATGTGATTATTTATTTGTATGATGTATATTTTGTAATATACCTCTACTCCTCCCGTGTAATATCGCTATGCAAAATAGGAATTTAATTAATTATGTATTTGTAGCATGCCATCCAGCTGCTACCGGAACCTTTTTCACTCTAATGCTTCTTTGGCTCAAGTTTTGTGCATGCCAGTCACATGGCCATCTTCAGAGATTCCAACCGGGGCTTTATTAATTGTTGGAAGATCGTATTTATAGGTATTGCATTTACTTTATTATACTGTTTTCTGCTTCTATGTTACTGAGTGTTCCCTATTTACGTTCCAGCTTGTGACTTTTCTTCCATTACACTTAATCATACCGCTATCAAGAATTTATGTTTGTCTGCAATTAATGACATTTGAGAGAGAGAGAACATATAGAGAAGAGGAAAACTTCTTATATATCATATATTCTCGGTGTAGGCTGGTATAGAAGTAGCCTCTCTTTTTATAGAATAGTGAAACACTAGCATTAAGGTATATGTGACATTACAATAACATATCTTATATAATTACACTACTGTCCTGCGTGGTCTAACAATATATTATATATTCATGTAAATAAATCTAGATCTTGTGTCAACTCTTTAGCACTCCCTAGAATATTATTTTTTGACACGGAAGCACAAGTTTAATTAAAATAAATAAATAAATCCAATTTAGTTTGTATCTAAAAACAATTTGTGGTATTCTTAGTGAGCTCTGTACTATTTGATTTTGTATGGAATACACGATCTCAAGTTTTCTTAAAAAAGTTGTGTTGCCTGCCTGTCTAATTCTAATTCTGCCCTCGAATATTTTTAAACTGACATCTATGTTTGTTTCAAATTAATCGATGTAGATCCGCTATCAATGGTTTCTGACTGAAAGGTACATATGGTTTTTAACGTCCATTTACTTCTCTACTACAAGTACAAGACACTTGTCCAAAATTGTATTCTAAACACTCTGTCTTACAATAAAATTTAATAATAACTAAACACTCTGTGATATATTATCATTACATTTATGAGGAGGTACAAATTAAATCATGTTGTTACTCCAATAGGATTATATACACTATAAGCGCTCAAATTTCATTCTATTGTCAAACTCATTCTTCATATCTGCCGGTCAAAATAAATATGTTTATTCATTCATTATCACATAAATGTTAAAATTGATATCTCATGATATCTAAGGCGGGCATATTCTTCATCAAATTCGAAGGTGTTGTTTGGCACTCCTTATTGTATTCGGAAATCTCTTCTTGATGCTCAGTAAGGATTTATTTGATTTCAAAAGAAATATCTCCGACTACTTTCTAACTTGAGGTAGCTAATTATGTTATTATCTAGTTTTTGATTTTTAAGGTTTCTGCATTAGTGTAGATTAAGGTTTATGACTTATTGTCAAAGTTTTTCTAACTTCGTCTCCAAGAGTAATGTTTAAGAAGTACACTTGAATCAAAATATCACAAATTGACCTTTAAAAATGGTCCAATAAAGAACTTAATTGTTAAACCAAGATTCTGGTTAGTATTTAATATCTTCATAGGATATTTGAAAATGTGATACTTAACAACACAAAAGATAGTATTGCTAATATTGATAGAACAATAATTAGAGAAAAGGAATATTTATATTACATTATTCAACCCTGGATTCTTACCTTCTTACCTTCAATCTGGCAATATGTGCACATCCATGAAAACATAAAGTTGATCCATCAAGTTTGTTAAGAACTGGAAATACGCATGTCTCCATCGCTTGTGGAGAAGTAGAGTAACAATGCCACAATGGTCCCCAAAAGGTAGTCCTGAAATCAAGTGCTGCACCTAGATATATCTATCATATTAGCTGTAAATATATCCCGTTCCTGTCAAAAAAAAAAAAGGAAAGAAAATATATCCAGGAACCTCCCCAAACAATGAGTTACGTGAAAGATCCAAAATCTTCAAGTCACGACTTTAGAATTAATAAGAGTTTCCCTGAAACCTTATTATGAGATATAATTATCTTTAGGCATAGCGGGGAATGAGTGGAATTTTTTTACCAACTTGTAAATTTTATTTAAAAATAAATTGTTCAATGCAATCTTAACTTTCCATTTGAATTTAGTTTTGGCAAATATATTACCTGAGTTGATAATATATGAGGCAGCTGCATCAGCTACGCGCCTACGCACTCTGCACCTTACAGCACTGCAAAAGTATGGGACAGACCTCACCAAATTGGCCAAGGAGGTTATCTTTCAACTTCTTCAATATTACTCTTTTTTTTATATTTCTGACACTTTTACGTGAACAAATTGTTTTGACTATGTATTATAATTATTATTTTAAATTTTTTACTAGATGATGGCAGGCTAAGTGACGGTGAAGGCTGCATTATAGACTTCAGGAACACAATTATTATACTTCTAATATCAAAGGTCATTTAAATGGTGAGTCTGAGTAAGTGAAACTACAGGTTTATGAATTGTTAAAGCAAAGGTTTAGACCCAAATTTTTGAATAGCCTTGATGATATTATCGTTTTTCTCCGGCTGAACAAGAATAATCTGAAAATGATTGTTAAGTTGATGTTGAAAGAGTTTAGAAAGAGGTTAAAGGAGTAGAAGGATATAAATATTAAAATAAAGAGTAAAGTTCGTGAGATGGTGCTTGGAGAGGGTTACTCTCCAAGCTATGGAGCAAGATCATTGAGGACGGCCATTACTCGGATTTTGGAAGATAATTTGGGTGATAAAATTTTGTCCGGTGATGTGAAAGAGGGCGACATCGTGATGGCTGATGTAAATTCTCCCAATGTCTGCACTGATGCCCTTTCAGCGGAGATGGTATTTATTCCCACATACATATAGGTCTTCTGTATGAGCTGTGGTTTTTGTAAAATATATGTTGATGAATCCTGATGCATTTATGGAAATGATAATATATACAACAGTATTTAACATTTATCTAATACAATGAATTTGAGTGCCAAACTTCACCTTTTCTCTTTATTCTTTCCTGCTAAATAATATGTTGTTTCCGCACACGCTTCATTGGTTAACTATCTAGGTCTATCTTCTCATGAATGTTGATATAATTTTTACTAAATTTTCATGCTAGGGTACTCATTTTAATTAGTTATATGGCAGTTGCACCTCAATCCTGAATGAGATGAATTGCTGTCAATTTGTTACTATGCAAAGTGAATTATTCAAATTAAATAATTTTATATATCTCTGTACTTTTCAGATTGAGCGAGAGAAGCTTCTTGCTCATCTCGTGGAAGAAGAAATGAGCAAGCACTTGGTATGTTAATGTTACTTTATGTTACCTTTTCTGGATAATCAATGTGGGATTCTCAAGGACTCGGTTTTACTCAATTCTCAATGGTTGATCACCACTGTTAATATCTTAATATCTGTTACCCTACCGCTGCTAATCCACTTGATGGTACAGATTGAGTCGAAAAAATTTGTTAGAGGACATTTACAGAAATCCACGACCCCTTCAGTTTGATGATCCTGATGCAAAGGTTGTGACTTTGTGTGTCGAGGATCAAGATTATATGGGTCGTATCAAGGGACTAGAAGTATATCTTTGACAAGGTGCAAAAATGTGTAACTGTATTTAGTATAATTTTGTAACTTACTAGCATGGCCTTAAAATATATATTTCAAGTAGAAGTATACTATCGGCATGTTAAGCAATAGAAAGGACACCTAGGAATACTTGCCTGGCAAGCATGTTGCTTGCAATCTCTGTGTGTGAAAGATTATGTGGCCGTTTGGGATTCCTTAAACTTATAATAAGTTACTTATTTTATTTTTATTTTTTACACNAAGGTGCAAAAATGTGTAACTGTATTTAGTATAATTTTGTAACTTACTAGCATGGCCTTAAAATATATATTTCAAGTAGAAGTACACTGTCGGCATGTTAAGCAATAGAGAGGACACCTAGGAATACTTGCCTGGCAAGCATGTTGCTTGCAATCTCTGTGTGTGAAAGATTATATGTAAGAAGTATTTTTACTTTGCAAAGAAAAAAAAAAAGAATGTGAAAAGATCAGTTTATAATAACTTTAAATCAAGTTGAGGGGCAATTCTGATTTTTCTTTTTCTTCTTTTTCCTATTCTCATTTATTTCCTTGTTTACTTATATTGCTTATGTGTGTTTATTTTTTTTCCCAGTTGATAAAATGAGAAATATCCTAAAAACTCTATTTAAATTAATTTTTTTCGATTAAGGATTTTAAAGTATTTTAAAGAATACATTTTCAATTCAAGTCGTATTTGTGCATCAAGATAATAGAGTTTAGAATTTAGCTATCATCGGCTATATTGAAATCTGGACGTTCAGAAGATAAAGTAGCAAGTGACATGGGTATTGTGACAAACATTATATATGTGATATCGACCCGGCCAATGGCGCAGGTTATAGATCATTAGATGCAAACAAAATTTGTGTTTGTGGAAATTTTTCTATTAGCATTCATCTAATTTTCCCTTGTTACGTTAATTGTAAACGAGTAGATTAGCTTGAATTTGATTNGGGATTCCTTAAACTTATAATAAGTTACTTATTTTATTTTTATTTTTTACACATTTTCATATTTTTTTTAAAGATAAATATTTATTTTAGAATTTTAAAATCAAATATTATTTTTAAAATAAAAAATAAGTTATTTATTTTCAGAAAAAGTACATACATACCTACTTTTTTCCGGAAACAAGTACTTATTTCCGGAAAATAAGTGCGTCCAAACACCCCATATGTAAGAAGTATTTTTACTTTGCAAAGAAAAAAAAAGATTGTGAAAAGATTAGTTTATAAAAACTTTAAATCAAGTTGAGGGGCAATTCTGATTTTTCTTTTTCTTCTTTTTCCTATTCTCATTTATTTCCTTGTTTACTTATATTGCTTATGTGTGTTTATTTTTTTTCCCAGTTGATAAAATGAGAAATATCCTAAAAACTCTATTTAAATTAATTTTTTTCGATTAAGGATTTTAAAGTATTTTAAAGAATACATTTTCAATTCAAGTCGTATTTGTGCATCAAGATAATAGAGTTTAGAATTTAGCTATCATCGGCTATATTGAAATCTGGACGTTCAGAAGATAAAGTAGCAAGTGACATGGGTATTGTGACAAACATTATATATGTGATATCGACCCGGCCAATGGCGCAGGTTATAGATCATTAGATGCAAACAAAATTTGTGTTTGTGGAAATTTTTCTATTAGCATTCATCTAATTTTCCCTTGTTACGTTAATTGTAAACGAGTAGATTAGCTTGAATTTGATTATGAGCCTTGAGTGTCATTAAAATTTTATAATTTCTTCATTTTGAATAAAATATTGTAAGTCTTACCATCATATTCCTATCAAAGAGGTCATGCCTCCTTAAATATGAATGAAAAGGATTTTAAAACTAAAAAGGAGTTAAAAACTTTTAATGCAGCATAAAAAATTCTTGCAATTCCAATAGAAGCAATGCCAAACACCTCTCATTATTTTAACAAGTCTGAAATATCTTATGTCCTTTATTTTGTAACCCAAAACACTACTCTCATTTCCTATTTGTGAATCATGAAACTCGATATTTTAACATTCAACTACAATCTAGAGGTGATTATATGAAAGTTGTCATGGCCAAACAAGAATGCCAAAAAAACGAAATTAAAGGGACAAATTATAAGATAAACAAAATTAAATATGCATATATACATGTTTAACTTTTTCACAAAAATCAAATTGTCACCAAAAATATCATAATATCATCTTATATTTTTGAAATATGCACACGACTCGCAGGGCTAATCAACTCATTTATAAATCAAACTATAGAATTGTATTGTATACAGGTTACAAACCCAACTGAGCATAAATCCAAAAAAAATAAAAAATTGGAGCTTACCCAGCTGTTTGCTAGGCCTACATGTTGAAGGTGTAGCAAGAGAATAGGTGCTGGCGATCTGCACACGAAGCTAAATTGTCAAAAGGGCCGATAGATAATGTGGAACAGACTAAACCAATCAATTCTAGGCGCGGGAGATGAAGAACAAGAAGATGATTTGTTGTATGATACACAAGATCTCTGTTCACTCTCTCATCTCCAGGTAACTTTTAATCTTCATTTCATTTCTTTAAATCTACTCTTATTTATCTCATCTTATTTTGATCCACCAGAGAGTCTACGCTTTCGCTGCCTCTTTGCTCACTGCTTTACTCCTCATGCTCTTGGTACGACTCGCTATTTATCCAAATTATTATTTGGATTGAATACATTCTCACACGTGGCTTCTACTTGGATCTAATTTGCTCGTGTTTGATGTCGATTTTACAGTCACTCATTGTGTTTGCCAATCCCATCAAATTTGCTTTACTCTTTACCCTTGCCAACTTAATGGCTATTGGAAGGTTTTTATTTTCACCCGCAACCAAAGTTCTAACTGCTTCACTGCTGCTATCGTGTTGATATTTTCAGTAATTGTTATTTTTGTATTTTATGTGGCAGCACAGCATTTCTTATTGGACCTGCACAACAAATTAGAATGATGTTTGATCCTGTTCGTATGTACGCCACGGCTATTTATATTGGGTGTGTTGTTTTAGCCCTCATCTGTGCTCTTTTGGTAAGTTTTTTAATTTGCAATCTGACCACCAAATAAGAATGATATTTGATCCTCTTTGTATGTATGCCGCAGCTACGTATGTTGGGTCTGTTGTTTTAGGCTTTTATCCCTCATTTCACTGTTTTAGACCTAATTTCTATTCCACTGTGATTGAGTTGTCAGTTGAAGTTGGAGACTCCAAATTTGTAGATTTCGGGGGAGGGAATAACCAGTGTTGCACCCTTTAATTCACTGCAGTCTGCAGTGCTTGGGCTATATGTATACACATAAAACAATTTACTGCTATTGTCAGATGGTAGGATAAAGTAGCTCATTCTGTGGCGTTATGGAGCAGGAAGCCAAACCTCTGTGTGTGAACTCGTGCATTTACAAAATGCGGAACACAACTAATGACGTCTCCTAGACTCCTACCATAGCTGACAAAAAAGGAACTGTTGCGAGTAAAGAAGAGTTAAGTTTGGTATAGGCATACAGACAACTGGAAAACAAGATAACACAATCATACATACATATATTCTACTTCAACATTAATTCGTGCAGATACTTAAAATTGTGTTTAAACTACCCGTGGGTTTTATTTTTCCAAGTAAGGGTTTGATACAAGTTACTTGCAAACTTTAATCATACTGGCCAAACATATTGCATGCAATTGTTAAATCTGGAGATGATAAGAGAGGTCAGAGTAATATGGACTGCATATTTGACAAAAAATGAGTTGGCTGATTCTATAGACGAGTGCTACCTTGGAAATCATATCGTGCCCTAAATCCTCCAATGGAGTTGTGCTATTGATATTATAGTTATGTGCGGTGGATAAATGGGAGTATGGGACTCTGTGATGGAATTTGCTGACGAATCTATACATGTTATGGTCCATCTCGTTCCACATGATTGCAACCACTCATCCATTATTCTTAGTGGGCGGATTAAGTTCTTGAGTGCAACTGTTCCTATTGCCTGGTTGTAGAGATGACGGGGCCCATGCTGCTGATTGGTCTATACGCACGACTATATACACTTAATATGCATCTCAGACTGCACATTTAAAAAATATAGGTCGATAGTAGGTTATTATAGTTATGTGTTACCATCAGTTAGGTCACTGAAGTCATGTGTATGTACCAGAACACTCACTTTAGTCAAGTAAGTCTCACTTGATCTACTATACTTGCAAAATGGGAGAATCCATTAACAAAATAATTTAAGAGACTGATATTTTAACAGGTGTCGACCTTGTTTTTACTGTGATGGTGGCATTGTTGTGGACTTGTGGTTCTATGACAAAACAAAAGCCTTTAAATTCACATTCTAGTAAATGTCAATCTCACTCGAGCATTATTTATTTGTGATAGAAATTGCACTCGAAACATTTAATCTGATCTGAAAGTCTCCCAAAATTAGGTGCCTTCAATAGAGAGATAGAGATGGTAATCAGTACATGGATGCGCAGTTAGACAAAACTAACATATACTGACAGCTATTGGAATTTTTGCCTCTTTTAACGCGTTCTTTAACATTATTCTTTTTTGTGAGTATAGTGAGTGAGAACGGTGTTACTGCAATGATATATTTTGCTGCATGTACGTGACTTGTGTGACCCATTTGAAAACATATATCTTTTTGGTTTAAAAGGCTCTGTTATTTAAATTGGTGCAGAGAAGGTTCCTGTTACGTAGTCTTGTCTTATATCATCTTTCGTTTGGATGCAACACATGTTCTTTGCACATCTTAGCATTTGGTAATTTCTCATTGTGATTCTCTTTGGTAATGTATTTAACCTTTTCACCTCGTTTTGCATTTTGCAGATCCATAGTAAAGTTTTGACCCTGATAGTAATCGTATGTGAGATCTGTGCTCTTATCTGGTGAGTTTATTCTGTCAACGGTGTAACCAGTTATTTTGCAAGTTGTGCGGGAAATTTTTTTATCTTACCAGTATAGATATTGCTGTCAACTATGATGATTGACTCTTTGCGCTTGGCTTATTACTAAAGTATACACTTCCATATTCCCGACCTGGGGCTATAATACTAGAATATGCCGGTTTTTGCATTAGGTGTTTACTTAATAAAATGGAACTTCTAGTGAAGTTTTAACAATCTGATTGTTTCACTTTTTCTCTACGATCCCCTTCCTGTAGAATGAAGAAAAGACATATTATTGTAAAAGAGGAGGTAGAAACAAGAAATTACATCATTATCTTTAGAACTGGATGCTATGGTTCTCTGGTTCATGTTGCTAATGAAATTACAATTCTAATAGTTATGCTTTATTGCTTTACATCTGAGATCCTTGTTGTGAGTAAAGATACTGCACACACCTGAAGTCACAGTAGTTAGTCAGGTACCTGACAAGTGGAAGCTGAATTTCAACATTGTGTCTAGCTGTTTGCCAGTCTCGATTATATGTTAGCATTTTGTCTCTCGGGTTCAGGATTTGCTGATCAGTAATGCCTTGCCTTTTACTTTTCCAGCATCAGGGTGATGTCTGTCAAAGCTTTAGATACACACTTTAGGAGAATATCTTAAAGCAGGAGCGCATATCTATAGAGTATTTGTCCGCATTTGAACTCAACTTCTGCAATCCTTATAGGCAGCCTGTAGATACTTGTAAACTGCTTGTATAGGCCTAAATTTGCGAGGATTCAAGGAAGCCTAATGCTTAAAAAACTAGGTAAACAAACAATAAACTACTAAATTTGACAATTTTTGGGTATTAATTATAATTAAGCATGATATTAAAACCACCCAATCGCTAGTGACTAGACTTTGTACTGGTTTATTTTGTATATTCCATCTTTGAATTTGTGAGTTTTGCAAGTAATAAAATCTGGCAGAGATCGTGCATGTAATTTTCTTTCGCAAAATTGTTTTTTCTTTGAACTTCAATGGTGTATCCTCACCATGTTTCTGGTCATTTCAGGTACAGCTTAAGCTATATTCCTTTTGCTCGTAGAATCATATCAGAGCTAACGATCCGGCTATGTGACACGGAAATTTAGATCATTGTTTTTTGAGTGATTCTTTGTTTGATATCCTTCAGGACAACAGGTCATGGCATTTTTTTAAAACTCATTGGTGTTTTACTCAGAGTCACTTCAAATCACTGATCTCTATCTCCCACCCCCCACCACATGTATCACTGTTGGAGATTTTCATGTATTCACATAAATTGTCACAGGGAACAAGACACTGCACTGGTAATTTGAAGTGACAAAAGTAGGATCAAATTAATTTAAAACAATTAGAGGTGAAGTTGTGATACACGTTGTATATGTATGGGACCTAATGCAAGGCCTTTTGTTTGGTATCGAATCTGTTATGTTTTTATAATTTGCCATAAAGTAGCGGGTTGGGCCATGGCCATCAAATCTACTCTGTGGAATCTGGACATTATATAGTGGGAGAATTAGTTGGAACTTAGAAGGCAACCTCGTAGAGGGACGAGGCAAGTTTCACGAGTCAGGACATAGGCTGCCTATTCAAAACATGCTATCATAGTTCAATTCTCTTATAAAATACTATTTCGTTTNGATTAAGGATTTTAAAGTATTTTAAAGAATACATTTTCAATTCAAGTCGTATTTGTGCATCAAGATAATAGAGTTTAGAATTTAGCTATCATCGGCTATATTGAAATCTGGACGTTCAGAAGATAAAGTAGCAAGTGACATGGGTATTGTGACAAACATTATATATGTGATATCGACCCGGCCAATGGCGCAGGTTATAGATCATTAGATGCAAACAAAATTTGTGTTTGTGGAAATTTTTCTATTAGCATTCATCTAATTTCCCCTTGTTACGTTAATTGTAAACGAGTAGATTAGCTTGAATTTGATGATGAGCCTTGAGTGTCATTAAAATTTTATAATTTCTTCATTTTGAATAAAATATTGTAAGTCTTACCATCATATTCCTATCAAAGAGGTCATGCCTCCTTAAATATGAATGAAAAGGATTTTAAAACTAAAAAGGAGTTAAAAACTTTTAATGCAGCATAAAAAATTCTTGCAATTCCAATAGAAGCAATGCCAAACACCTCTCATTATTTTAACAAGTCTGAAATATCTTATGTTCTTTATTTTGTAACCCAAAACACTACTCTCATTTCTTATTTGTGAATCATGAAACTGGACATTTTAACATTCAACTACAATCTAGAGGTGATTATATGAAAAGAAATATCTTATGTCCTTTATTTTGTAACCCAAAACACTACTCTCGTTTCCTATTTGTGAATCATGAAACTCGACATTTTAACATTCAATTACAATCTAGAGGTGATTATATGAAAGTTGTCGTGGCCAGACAAGAATGCCAAAAAAAAACGAAATTAAAGGGACAAATTATAAGATAAACAAAATTAAATATGCATATATACATGTTTAACTTTTTCACAAAAATCAAATTGTCACCAAAAATATCATAATATCATCTTATATTTTTGAAATATGCACACGACTCGCAGGGCTAATCAACTCATTTATAAATCAAACTATAGAATTGTATTGTATACAGGTTACAAACCCAACTGAGCATAAATCCAAAAAAAATAAAAAAATGGAGCTTACCCAGCTGTTTGCTAGGCCTACATGTTGAAGGTGTAGCAAGAGAATAGGTGCTGGCGATCTGCACACGAAGCTAAATTGTCAAAAGGGCCGATAGATAATGTGGAACAGACTAAACCAATCAATTCTAGGCGCGGGAGATGAAGAACAAGAAGATGATTTGTTGTACGATACACAAGATCTCTGTTCACTCTCTCATCTCCAGGTAACTTTTAATCTTCATTTCATTTCTTTAAATCTACTCTTATTTATCTCATCTTATTTTGATCCACCAGAGAGTCTACGCTTTCGCTGCCTCTTTGCTCACTGCTTTACTCCTCATGCTCTTGGTACGACTCGCTATTTATCCAAATTATTATTTGGATTGAATACATTCTCACACGTGGCTTCTACTTGGATCTAATTTGCTCGTGTTTGATGTCGATTTTACAGTCACTCATTGTGTTTGCCAATCCCATCAAATTTGCTTTACTCTTTACCCTTGCCAACTTAATGGCTATTGGAAGGTTTTTATTTTCACCCGCAACCAAAGTTCTAACTGCTTCACTGCTGCTATCGTGTTGATATTTTCAGTAATTGTTATTTTTGTATTTTATGTGGCAGCACAGCATTTCTTATTGGACCTGCACAACAAATTAGAATGATGTTTGATCCTGTTCGTATGTACGCCACGGCTATTTATATTGGGTGTGTTGTTTTAGCCCTCATCTGTGCTCTTTTGGTAAGTTTTTTAATTTGCAATCTGACCACCAAATAAGAATGATATTTGATCCTCTTTGTATGTATGCCGCAGCTACGTATGTTGGGTCTGTTGTTTTAGGCTTTTATCCCTCATTTCACTGTTTTAGACCTAATTTCTATTCCACTGTGATTGAGTTGTCAGTTGAAGTTGGAGACTCCAAATTTGTAGATTTCGGGGGAGGGAATAACCAGTGTTGCACCCTTTAATTCACTGCAGTCTGCAGTGCTTGGGCTATATGTATACACATAAAACAATTTACTGCTATTGTCAGATGGTAGGATAAAGTAGCTCATTCTGTGGCGTTATGGAGCAGGAAGCCAAACCTCTGTGTGTGAACTCGTGCATTTACAAAATGCGGAACACAACTAATGACGTCTCCTAGACTCCTACCATAGCTGACAAAAAAGGAACTGTTGCGAGTAAAGAAGAGTTAAGTTTGGTATAGGCATACAGACAACTGGAAAACAAGATAACACAATCATACATACATATATTCTACTTCAACATTAATTCGTGCAGATACTTAAAATTGTGTTTAAACTACCCGTGGGTTTTATTTTTCCAAGTAAGGGTTTGATATAAGTTACTTGCAAACTTTAATCATACTGGCCAAACATATTGCATGCAATTGTTAAATCTGGAGATGATAAGAGAGGTCAGAGTAATATGGACTGCATATTTGACAAAAAATGAGTTGGCTGATTCTATAGACGAGTGCTACCTTGGAAATCATATCGTGCCCTAAATCCTCCAATGGAGTTGTGCTATTGATATTATAGTTATGTGCGGTGGATAAATGGGAGTATGGGACTCTGTGATGGAATTTGCTGACGAATCTATACATGTTATGGTCCATCTCGTTCCACATGATTGCAACCACTCATCCATTATTCTTAGTGGGCGGATTAAGTTCTTGAGTGCAACTGTTCCTATTGCCTGGTTGTAGAGATGACGGGGCCCATGCTGCTGATTGGTCTATACGCACGACTATATACACTTAATATGCATCTCAGACTGCACATTTAAAAAATATAGGTCGATAGTAGGTTATTATAGTTATGTGTTACCATCAGTTAGGTCACTGAAGTCATGTGTATGTACCAGAACACTCACTTTAGTCAAGTAAGTCTCACTTGATCTACTATACTTGCAAAATGGGAGAATCCATTAACAAAATAATTTAAGAGACTGATATTTTAACAGGTGTCGACCTTGTTTTTACTGTGATGGTGGCATTGTTGTGGACTTGTGGTTCTATGACAAAACAAAAGCCTTTAAATTCACATTCTAGTAAATGTCAATCTCACTCGAGCATTATTTATTTGTGATAGAAATTGCACTCGAAACATTTAATCTGATCTGAAAGTCTCCCAAAATTAGGTGCCTTCAATAGAGAGATAGAGATGGTAATCAGTACATGGATGCGCAGTTAGACAAAACTAACATATACTGACAGCTATTGGAATTTTTGCCTCTTTTAACGCGTTCTTTAACATTATTCTTTTTTGTGAGTATAGTGAGTGAGAACGGTGTTACTGCAATGATATATTTTGCTGCAT
This sequence comes from Oenanthe javanica, assembly GCA_008931105.1. NCBI lineage: Eukaryota > Viridiplantae > Streptophyta > Magnoliopsida > Apiales > Apiaceae > Oenanthe > Oenanthe javanica. The sequence continues at coordinate 10,188 of QRFB01004036.1, read as the reverse complement.
GTACGTGACTTGTGTGACCCATTTGAAAACATATATCTTTTTGGTTTAAAAGGCTCTGTTATTTAAATTGGTGCAGAGAAGGTTCCTGTTACGTAGTCTTGTCTTATATCATCTTTCGTTTGGATGCAACACATGTTCTTTGCACATCTTAGCATTTGGTAATTTCTCATTGTGATTCTCTTTGGTAATGTATTTAACCTTTTCACCTCGTTTTGCATTTTGCAGATCCATAGTAAAGTTTTGACCCTGATAGTAATCGTATGTGAGATCTGTGCTCTTATCTGGTGAGTTTATTCTGTCAACGGTGTAACCAGTTATTTTGCAAGTTGTGCGGGAAATTTTTTTATCTTACCAGTATAGATATTGCTGTCAACTATGATGATTGACTCTTTGCGCTTGGCTTATTACTAAAGTATACACTTCCATATTCCCGACCTGGGGCTATAATACTAGAATATGCCGGTTTTTGCATTAGGTGTTTACTTAATAAAATGGAACTTCTAGTGAAGTTTTAACAATCTGATTGTTTCACTTTTTCTCTACGATCCCCTTCCTGTAGAATGAAGAAAAGACATATTATTGTAAAAGAGGAGGTAGAAACAAGAAATTACATCATTATCTTTAGAACTGGATGCTATGGTTCTCTGGTTCATGTTGCTAATGAAATTACAATTCTAATAGTTATGCTTTATTGCTTTACATCTGAGATCCTTGTTGTGAGTAAAGATACTGCACACACCTGAAGTCACAGTAGTTAGTCAGGTACCTGACAAGTGGAAGCTGAATTTCAACATTGTGTCTAGCTGTTTGCCAGTCTCGATTATATGTTAGCATTTTGTCTCTCGGGTTCAGGATTTGCTGATCAGTAATGCCTTGCCTTTTACTTTTCCAGCATCAGGGTGATGTCTGTCAAAGCTTTAGATACACACTTTAGGAGAATATCTTAAAGCAGGAGCGCATATCTATAGAGTATTTGTCCGCATTTGAACTCAACTTCTGCAATCCTTATAGGCAGCCTGTAGATACTTGTAAACTGCTTGTATAGGCCTAAATTTGCGAGGATTCAAGGAAGCCTAATGCTTAAAAAACTAGGTAAACAAACAATAAACTACTAAATTTGACAATTTTTGGGTATTAATTATAATTAAGCATGATATTAAAACCACCCAATCGCTAGTGACTAGACTTTGTACTGGTTTATTTTGTATATTCCATCTTTGAATTTGTGAGTTTTGCAAGTAATAAAATCTGGCAGAGATCGTGCATGTAATTTTCTTTCGCAAAATTGTTTTTTCTTTGAACTTCAATGGTGTATCCTCACCATGTTTCTGGTCATTTCAGGTACAGCTTAAGCTATATTCCTTTTGCTCGTAGAATCATATCAGAGCTAACGATCCGGCTATGTGACACGGAAATTTAGATCATTGTTTTTTGAGTGATTCTTTGTTTGATATCCTTCAGGACAACAGGTCATGGCATTTTTTTAAAACTCATTGGTGTTTTACTCAGAGTCACTTCAAATCACTGATCTCTATCTCCCACCCCCCACCACATGTATCACTGTTGGAGATTTTCATGTATTCACATAAATTGTCACAGGGAACAAGACACTGCACTGGTAATTTGAAGTGACAAAAGTAGGATCAAATTAATTTAAAACAATTAGAGGTGAAGTTGTGATACACGTTGTATATGTATGGGACCTAATGCAAGGCCTTTTGTTTGGTATCGAATCTGTTATGTTTTTATAATTTGCCATAAAGTAGCGGGTTGGGCCATGGCCATCAAATCTACTCTGTGGAATCTGGACATTATATAGTGGGAGAATTAGTTGGAACTTAGAAGGCAACCTCGTAGAGGGACGAGGCAAGTTTCACGAGTCAGGACATAGGCTGCCTATTCAAAACATGCTATCATAGTTCAATTCTCTTATAAAATACTATTTCGTTTTTCCAGATTCAACTAGGATGATGTTCATGCATATAAGGATGAGGGCTTCATAATTCATATACCTCTACAGCTCTACTTCCGGTTATATGAGGTTAAGGGTCGAAATCTGAGTGGAGTGTTGAGTTTATAAATTTCTCGTCAAAATAAAAAAAAATGTTACAAGAATCTATTTATTTATTTATTTTAAAAAGAAAATTGCCGAACGTGTTAATTGCAAGCTTTTGCAATTTACTGCAACTGCAACTTTTTGTCGGAATGAACCACCCCCACTCCCCCCTGTGTTGATAATTCGGGTGGACCACATTGGAATGCTACTCTCTACTGCTGCCTGCCGACAAATACGATTTATTCGCTCTTTTCTACTTGCCCATATCATCCATCAACTTGATAAGCATGTATCAACAAAAACTACATCACATCTCAGTATCACCACCTCAAACATAAAATTTATCAGTATCTACATTGTTATCAGTTCGATATCTACATTTTTAAGCAATTGGGATAGTTACTTTAAGCAAGAACAAAAGTCTGCAGCAGGCAGGAGTAAAGATGAAATAAACTTATATGAATTAATATATTTTAATCAAGGGCTAAAAAATTTTACTAGTACAGGAGAACGTAGTAGCTGCTCCATTTTCAGGTACCCGCATTTTTTTTATCTCAATATCTGAATCTCTGATATACCAAAAGTTATGCTAAATTGGATTAGATCGGTGTCATTTGTTTAATTATATACTCCCGTCCGTCCTTTCTTTTTATAGGTTGTTTTACTGTTTTTATACATATTTTTAAGTGTTTTAATTGTATAATAAAATTATTAATTTTTTTCTAAAGTTAAAATATGTAATTAAAATTTTATTTGTAAAAATAATAATTTAAAAAAATAATTTTTAATATGCAGTCAAAACACTTAAAAATGGAGTAAATAACTTGTAAGTTAAAAATTATATATATTTTTAAATTTAAATTATTTATTCTATTAAATAAATTAATTGAACCCTAAATACAGTATTAGAGTAGTATTTAAATGTTAAGCTGTAAAGTCAAATGATGCAAATTTCAAGAATCAAATTATGTGCAGAAAAATCACAACCGATATTCTGATACTATATAGCAGTCAAACAACTCAACCTCCATTTTCTTAGTAGAATAATTTCCCTTCCAATGTGCACTGCGCTATCTACCACGTATTCACAAGTGACATTACTCATTAGGCTCTGGTTTTTGACTAATCAAAAGCTTCAAGAGGAGGCTTCTCAACAATGATCTCACTCTACAGTGAATGGCTGCCAAGGGAATTCAAATGGGAAGGCTTGTATCATGTAATCTATATATACTTCTTGTATAATTGTTATTAATAATATTAGTTTAAACTGTTTTATAAAATAAATAATACTCCGTATTAAAAACAATTGAGATAACAAACAAAAGAAATAAAATAGAAAAAATATACATATTTTATTTGCAATACCTGTACAAAACGACAGGCGAGTGGGTTGGTGAGGAAGTTGGTGTATCGTTACTCATTAGGGTGCACATTTTCACAAGTCGATCGAGACTCGAGATGAATATTGTATAAATAAATACTCCATACAGTATTTAAATCCATACATAGAGTACATCAATATAATACTCCTACTCCAATGAAATTTTGCCATGCCCTATCATGCATTCATACACGTTGTACGTACTACTACAATTATGAGGTGATGTTGTATATATTTATATACAGCGGCGGAGCCACCTTAGGCCGATTCTAAGCGGCGGCTCACTCTCGGATTTTATATAATATTTTTTTAAGTTTCACAGTATGCAAGTATGTTGCTAACATCCCTTTCCACTGTACATTTATCGAACAAAGAAGGCATTTATCGAACAAAGAATCAATTGAAAAGATATTAACAAACACATGTGATGTAAGATAACAAATATTGTATTGGTGAGTTGTTTAATTTAATTGGATGCCTTTTAAAATTAAAAATATTATAATATATATAATCTTATTATAATTATAATATATCATCTAAATTAGAATGTAATTAAAATTATTATAAAATAATAAAATATTTAAGTTATAAATTAAAATTTTCTATTATCATATTAATTTATTTTATTATTTTATATTATATTTTAATCATAATTTTATTTATATTTTAAGTTAACAATAAAATTATGATTCTTAAAAAAAAATCCAATCAATTTAGAGCCAAGATTTTAGTTCCTCTTGGACCAAATTCCTGGCTCTGCCACTGTTTATATATATATATATATATATATATATAATACACTTTGTCAAATGAAGTATACAATTTTGCATTCTCTTCCTCTAGGATTAGTTTTTCTTAAATAATTGATATCAGTTTGAACTTTGTTAAAAAAAAGTTACTTATTAGAATCATTTGTTACATCGAACCACGTAAAGTGATATGGGCATACAATATACTGGTTTTTGCCGTGGATGAAATGAATAGAAAGTGGTCTTGGTCACTAAAGAAGCCACACTCAATTGTTGTTAGTTGTCTTACTTTTTCATTTTTTAATAACTGATTCATGGGTCACGAAGAGAATATATGTGTCAGTACTATTATTCTTAATTAAAACAAAATAAAATTATAAAGAATTATTCTTATTACAAATATAATATAATATAAACTGGGTCTTCAGTATATGGTAACTTACCATTGAACAGGGCAATTCATTTTATTCTATTATCCACTTTAAATGAAGGGGAAATACATTAGAAAAAGTAGAACCTGCCGTGCACCGTTCTGGGTGCTATCAGGATTACATGTAGTAGATGGAGTTGATAATAAAAAACCAATATGACTCGATGCTCTGTTCTAGTATAATTATACAACTGCCGCAACTTGTTTTGCCTATCTGCATATTACAATTATTAATTTATATTCTCCCCCTTCCATAATTTTAGTATTTGATCTTTTAGAAATTATTCGATCAACTTTTGTGTAAAAAAAGAAGAAGTTATTCGATCAATTTTGATTAACAAATTATATATAGGTTTAGAATTAATGGGAACTAATAACATATATAATTACAGAACACATGAAAAAATTGTTAAATATAAAAAAAAAACACAAAAAATAATTACAAAACAGATTAAAAAATTATATGACATGCAAAAAATATAGAACACAAAATTACAAAACAATCATTAGTGTTTGTGATTTATATTGAGTGTTCTGTAATCTGTATTCTGTATTTTTTTTATTTTGCAAGTATTTTGGTGTTCTGTGATTTTTCGTATGTTTTGTAGTCTTCTTTATTCTTCAGAATAAGAATAAGGAGTTTCTCGCTGAGTTTTACTCATTATATATATTATATAATTTAGTTTAAACTTTATTTTATCTATTTAATACGCAATTTTTAAATTTAAAATATTATATATAAATATTTTTTATTAATAATCAAATTTAAGTCAATTTAAATTTTAAAAAATAAAATTATGAGACGGGATGAAGTACAACGCATAACCCATATTTTGATCTAACTATATAACAATGCAGTTCATTAAAACAAATATACAAATTATAATATAAAATATATAGTTACATTAAAAGTTTTTTAACCTATTTGCCTTTGTTTAGCTTTATTCTTTTTTGAATTTATATTTTATTGAATAGTTATAGGGTGCGGAGTTGACGAACCTTATTATACCAGATTACAAATATATTATAATTCTTACCTTTATATAATTTAACCAAAAAAGGAAGTATTACCTGTAAATTATGCAGAGGGGAGGAAATGCTATATCATGTATAGTGGTATTATATTTCTTGTTTTTTTATTATAGTATCTTTCGACTTTTGGTATAATTGCTTTAATTTTTTTTGTGTGTGTGGCATATGCTTGCCAGCAAAGTTGTAGCTTTTCTTTCCAACGTGTTATATGTGTTTACCTGACTATGATCATGACATTTTGCATATACTTTTATTTTATTTATTTTAGATCAAGTTTAGTATAAATGTAAACCGGTATGCAATTTATATTCATGTTGTATTTATTTTGATAAAATACAATTTTAAACGGATAAATACAAATCCCGGGAATTTCATAATTAATAAGATCGGTTAATAAGAAGCATAATTTCAATCTCATATATTAGTAATGTTTAAAATAGTAATTTAAATTTGTAAAAATAGTAATTTAGTGAGAGCCTCATTTACTATAAGTAAAAAAATAATCATATTTCTATAATTTCTCATATTTTTATATATTTTCATTTTCATTACCAATTATTTCACCGGTCGTGTCCCCAACAATAATGTATACATAAGAGCAAACTTTAAAATAAATTAAATATATATTATAGGTATAAATCATATTCAATAATTAAATATGTATTATTGATATAAATAATATTAAAGAAATGTTCTCATCTTCTTCTTTTATAAAACAATTAATTTATAATTTTTAAAAAATTTAAAATTTTATTTCAAGTTTTCTTTACATTAATAATAAACTTGGCTTAGCTTAAAAGAAAAAGATAAACATTTGTTATGATTTAAGAAAAAATAGATTAAAAATAACATAAATATAAAATAACCACTCTCCAAATATATGAGTAGTGACTTGGTACTGAATAAGGATGTATGTTAAGATGTATTTATAAAATAAATACCGCGTTGCACATGCATGCTCCCTTACGATTTTATTTATTTATTTAGTTGATTGAACCATGCGTTTGAGATTATTAGCACAAATGCGCCTTTAAGGCTTTCAATACAAGTATACTGTATACAATCACTCTATCCTTTAATGTGCAAATGAAAACTTGAAAATGTAGTATAACTGCTTGATGGTCCAATCGACAACGTTTTCCTACTACTCGTAATTCCTTTTACTAATTACTATTCAATGATTTCAATAACAAAATGTTCATATATATATATATATATATATATATATATATATATATATTTAAAAGATATACAAGAGAATTGTATCGGAATATAATAACTGGATCAAAAAATTCATTTCATTTAAGAAAGTTATTATCTAACCGTCGGACATACAAAAATGATTGGAAAAATTTAGATAATAGATTTTTAATAACTGAGAAGAAAACACTCATATCGAATATCTCAAGCATCTTGAAAATAAACAAAAAATAAAATAAAATAATATAAGTTCATAAATATAAAAATGATGCATTTAAATTATCGTACAAATTATAAGATTTTTTGAAAACAAAATTAATATAAATTAAATTGAAGAAAGAATTACACACAGCTAATAACACGGATGAGTGAGAATTAATCTAGATATAGTATATTAATATGGATGTGTATCTAAATTTTTTATCATCAACAACTCATGCTTAATTTTTTATGTTTGCTTGTTTCTGGGCAAAACACTTGTTAACATCAATCAATATATACCATGATCAGGCAACTAACAAGATAGATATATAAACTTTATTATTGTATGTGAGATTGAGCAGCAATTGAATCGTGAACATCAATGCATACATTGAAACCATTCCTCTACAATGAAAATGGAGCTACTATCAATATTTGGAAGAGAAGAATAATTTTTCAAACTAAAAGTTAAAAGGACAAGAATAAATTCGAAAACAGAAATTCATATAAAGATCATGTTTATTCGAATACATTGAAATTGAAATTAGTTCAATAATTACAATTAATCTAAACAAAATGGAAGATAATATTTATGTTTTAATATTTTAATATATATATATAAATATATATATTTTAAAAATAACTATTAATTTAAAATAGAGGGAATAGTATGTAATGTAAATTCTACAGTATTTGTAAATCAAATAACGCCTAATTGTCGTAACTTGACACTTTCTCAGGGCGAGTGACTGTGTAAGGTAAATTCGGAGACACCAACAAATTTGTACCAGAATCTATCATCGGCGACAATATATTAAGGTCAACTAACCAGCTAATTGTTAGTTAAAGATACAAAAAAGACGCCGCAGAGATGAAGAACCACTTTATCATTAAAGAGACATGCGCATGGGTTCGTAGGGAAAATGTGATATGATCCCATAAATAATCACTCCTCAAGACAAAACGTGTACTGTAGAAAAGTGTGTAAATATATACAAGTATGGTTATGCCCGAAATAAATAAATATTAAAATAAAATAGTAATAAAATATTGGGGTAAGGAACTCTGCAGCAGACCCTACTTGTCTATTCATACATAAAGTACACTGCGACGAGGCATGGGCAACTTCCAACTTATGCAGCAACTATTGCCATATTTGAGTTGTTTTATTTTTGCTACACTCCAATCGCAAACCAACAAGCTTTCGGGTGNATATTTGAGTTGTTTTATTTTTGCTACACTCCAATCGCAAACCAACAAGCTTTCGGGTGACTTGCCCTTGCCCATACAAATTTTATGTTTAATACACGGATCTAGGTGTCCGTTTGACTTATTTTATTATCTGTGTTTTCTAACTTAGAGCATTTTTAAACAATTTACTAAATTAAAATATTAAAATGTAACAAAAAATATGTTTATATAAGTATACACGAATAATCATGAATTTATATTCACGTACTATTTTTAAGTTATTGGTCATCCAAAAATTCATTTTTAGGTGCCTCAATATCTGAAGAAAATTTAATAAATGGATAATGGGAGAAATCGAATTGATTCACAATGTTAGAAAAATAATTTAATATAATTATATTGCATTGCAACGTCGATAAATGATCATTTGTTCTTGAACTACTTAATTGTTTGTTTTAGCACCCCAAATAGATTTCATTTAGCTTAAAATTTAAATTGAATAAAATATATATCTCGATAGAGTAGGGATTGTAATAAGGAATGGAATATGAAGTTGACCCATGGGGCAAACACGAGGGACCACAGTATTATTTAATCTGATTGAAACGTGATTTGTTCTTATTGTATTTTATTGAATTTGAATTTTTAGATTTAGATTTGAATTTATTTTTAAATTTAAAATAATTTAAATTTGAACTTTTAAACTCTGATTCAAATTTGATAAAAAACTGATATACTATTAAAATTTAAATATTAAATATTACATTTGAATTTATTTTAAAATTTAATAAAATCTAATCTAACACGACCGCTGAGATTCCTATTAAATAAAAAATATTATACTCACAAGTGGCACTTGCCATATGAATGTGTAGAACGACATGGAAGTAGTCTCATGTCCCATCCCATCTCATTAATCATCGGATTGAATCAGATTATATATATTAATTTATTAAATATTAAATCGGACTAAATTATTTGAATATTATAACCGAATAGAATCAGACCATAATTAAATAGTTTGGTTTGGTTATTTGCAATTTTAAATTAAATTAAATAATTACATATTTACTACATATCATTTAGTGTTTAAATTTGGAAAATTATATTCCTAAAATATTTACTACATATATCTTAATTTAAATACATTCCTAAAATATAGTGTTAGTTTCTATCCATGGAGTCAATACTAATCTGGAGTCTTCTGTTGCTGTAGATAATCTCGGCAGATGACTTTTCTATTTGATTGGCCGCGAACACGAGACCGTGGTAACCGAAAGTAAGAAATGCCCAGATAGATCTTATATCATATTTTAACACATCTTAATTGTTAATAATATAAATATATTTAAAAAATTATGAAAGGTAAAATTTAAAATTTAAAAAATTATGAAAGGTAAAATATAAAGGAAAATGAAAAAAATATAAATATACGTAAGATAAATTCTATTGTAAATTATATATTAATATGTATTACAAACGGTCTGATTCAATCTGTTAGTTTGAAAAGAAAAATCGAACCGATTTAGAAATAACAATTTTTATTTATGTCAAATCAAAACATTTGATTTTTTTTAAAAAATAATTTAATCAATTCAATTCAATTCAATTCGATCTGCAATTACAATTACACACACAGTAAAACTTCCCTCGACTAAAATAGCACTCTCTTCTCTCGGTTTCAAATGTTAAGTTGTTTAAATTAATTAAAAGTTAAAAATATGGTTTGAAATTCCAACATAATTAAAAGATACACTTGTCACGAGGCGAAGTTTTAAATTTTGTTTTGGATTGCGTTTCTTTGAAAAATAATAATTTATTCACTCGTCTTCACATTGTTGGACAGATAAGCCAAAACACTTTTGGCCTGACTTAAAAATAAGTTCTTTTGAACTTATTTTCGGGTAAAAAATTCATATTTTGATAAATGTTTTTTATACAAGTATTT